>JBAMJR010000141.1:1930000-2140573 GCA_038501785.1 Myoxocephalus aenaeus | reverse complement strand
GCTTCCCCGGCGATGCTGAGTAAGCACTGCTGTTAGCCTCTGCTTCCCTTCGTGTGTGATCACAACAGGACAAAAATATACTCCTGTCACACAAAACATATTGTGTCAGGCCAAAAAAAACACACACACATATTGCGAGACAGGGAAATTATCTTTTTTTTTTCTTCTTCTCTCTCATCAAAGGTGTCACTTAAAAAGTTCTCTGCTGCATTTCTCAGTAATTTCTCTTTCCAGGATCAGGCGTGAGTTTCCGACTGATATCTCGCTGAGTAACTTAATAACGGGGAGGAAGAACAGGAGCTGTTAAGACCGCACACGTCGCCTTTTGAAGTTGGCAGCAGGACACAAAGTGATTTATAAATACAGAATGCCAAGAAAAAAAAGGAGCTGCAAGGGAATCCCGCTCGTCAACAGCTACTCTATCTGAGGATATGTGTTTGAAAGACTATGCAACAGCAATAAAATAAAAGTAATGTACTGGTGCTGCACACTGCTTCTCTGATAAATGGTTCTCACTCCCATCTAGCCGTCCCCTCGGCAGCGTGCTCCCATCTTTCATGCTTTTTTGGGTCCCGATCACAGGCCTGCCCTGCAGGTATGTGGCTAGCCGGGTTCAGTCATGCTGGAAAACCCATCACTCAACAGCTTTAATTACCACGGCGGCGAGGTGTTGCAAGTCCCTGCATGTGCAAAAGCCGAGGATTTCAGTTTTCAGGCCTGCTAGGATATTCTCAGTCATCTCAGCCCCGAAAGCTGGAACTCAAAGTGTTTTATTGCCGTATTTAAGTCATAAAATCCCACACGGTGACAGTTATTGGACCATGAACTGCTGCACAGATCAGCTACACAACATTTCCTTACACCTATTTTTTTTTTTTTCCCCTTTTCTTCCTGACTTTAAAAAAGCCTGGCTGCAGTTCATGAAATCATTTCTTCCGGGAAGGGAATTCACGGCATCACGTTTCTGTCTTCGGGTGGAGAACATGTGAATAAATCTCAGAAGCAACACACAAACCAGCAGAGAATTCCACTGAGTGGGACGAGCGACGCATAAATCTGACGTGACACTCGGGAGGAGAACACATATTTCTTCCAGCAGCTTTGGAAACGTTCATACGTTGCGTCGTCTAATCATCCTCATTTCTGCTACTGGCAATAACACGCGTGTGTATGTGTGTGTGTTGTCACCACCCGAGTCTCGTTTTGCCTGCCGTGATGAAAATGACTCCAGTGCGTTCCCTGTTTTCTGGAAAGTTATATATTGAATGTATTTAATACTTTCTTTCTTAAAGCAAGGGTTGGTAATCTTAAGAAACTAGCTGCTAGATTTAAAGAATTATCCAACCCCCAAAAAATTATTTTCCAATGAAAGTTGAGCGAGAACACACAAAGGTAGACAAGCAGGTGGCCTTATTTGGGCCTCACACACCAGAATCTTCTTTTTTTTTGTCAGAGCATTTGATTTATTCATTGCTGTCGGGATGCAATGAGGGGTTTCAACAGAAATAAAAAAATGTGAAGATTACCAACCCTGCCTTTAAATTGGAAAAAACCCCAGACTATAACTGTCTCATACCCCATAATATATACAATAATGTATCATATATCCTGTTAATATGTGACATTGCCTCTTGCACTATATTCTAATATGATTATTATTATGATATAAGTCGCAGAGGGGAGCTGTCGGAAGTCTCTGCGGTGGAGCGCATGCCGAGTCCTCTTCCTTAACGCGCTGCTGTGAGCGCCTGGCAGTGGGTGCGTCTGCTCTGTGGTATTGAAAGATACGGCCCTGCCACTTGTCTTTGTGTGAAGAGAGCCTGTGGGAAACAGGAAGTCAAGGCATCAGCGTGGACAGACAACGGGCGTCTGGCCGGGACAAGACCCAGAGCCACAGACTTAACTCCGCCCCTTTTTGTTTTGTTTTAAAGAAAGTGATATCAACTTTCAGTGAAAAAATAAATAACGTAAAATAAAAACACAAACAAAGCGTTTTCAAGTAAAAATATACAATATATTTGTTGTATAAACTTGTACAGAATGTCTTGGACATTTCGCTTTACATACACTATACATAAGGGTCAAAAACAGGGTCACTTTCGCATCCTTCATGATTTTTAAGAAAAATGTCCCCCATGGCAACCACATTTTATGTACATCTTTACAAACATACCAAAACGAAAACAGCCCTTGGATGCACTTTAAGAGCCCATGACGAGATACAGATGACTTGTATATAAAAAAAAAGAAAGAAAAATTTCAAAAAATCCCTGAAAATGTCTCTCTGTGAGGTAAGAACACATTTCGTCAAACTCGTTTTCTTTCATTCCCTCTCACACATCAAACGCACTCATTTTGTTCTGAGACCAGACTGGCGATAGAGAACAGCTAATCACACGTCACGTCATCAGAATGGAGTAGCTGCAGACTGAAGGAGTAAAAAAATAGGGTGAGCATCCGTTCCTTTATACACTGATTACTTACACATTTGTTCTTTTCAATCGTGGCCAGTCTTGATCAGACGTTACACCTCGACCTGGTAGTAACTGCCTCCACGTTACGTTTGTGGTCAAGGCCTCGACAACAACAGGAAATATGACCTAACGGTTACAAAAACAAGGTTCTCGGTAGAACATAAGCACATGCGAATAATGCAGTTATAAGAGATAGAATGTATACGGGGGGGGGCATTTCTGGAAAATATTACGTTTTAACTTCGATATTTTGTGGCCACTGGATCAGTGAAAACCCAAAAGAAAAGAAATACTCTCCGTGGTAACTCCATTCTGCTGCAGGTGAGCTGCAAAACCAGTCATCCGACGAAAGACTGGACGATAATTCAAGGCCGGATCGCTGTAGTAGCTTATTTCTCTCAGCTAGAGTACCATCAAATAATCTCGAGATTTGGTCCCCCATGAAAAACAAACACATTCTGATTGGCCAAAGACTCCTTTTAGACCATCAAAGGCAATAAATCGAATCTTTAACATCCGCTTCACAGCCGGTGAACGACGAGTAACAGTCAAACAACAATCCTAGCTTTAATAGAAAAGTTATGAAAATGTCCTGTTATTACGGGTCGCGCACGACCGCTGATTAATGCCATGTATAGAAATTAAGGCAGGCTGGCTCTCATGGATCGCGTCCTCTGTCTCCTTTAACAGATCAATGTCGTTCTTTTTTGGTTCAGAAATACTGTGACTGACTTACTGCTTGTGGCAACTAATTAGCCATCTGACAGGCTCATACAAAAAAAGACCCTCAGAGACACAAAAAGCCAATCCGATCGACGCTCATGTCGACTCCAGCGTGTCCAGCTGGAAGACGTTGTGATTGGTCGGCGTGGTGAAGAAGAGCTGCTCCTCGCTGGTGGCGCGGTTATCGCAGGGGCTGTGCAGCCCCAGCGTCCGCTCAAAGTCCAGGAGCTGCCCCATGAAGTTGAAGTTGGGGGAAATGTTGGACTTCTTCCTCTTGACGAAGTCGTAGGCGTCGTTGAGCGGGAGGTTGAGTCTCTGCATCAGGTAGGCCACGGTGACCGTGACGGAGCGGCTGATGCCGGCCAGGCAGTGGACCAGGATGCCGCACTGCTTGGACCGAGCTTCATCTGTAGAGACCAAGGGAAATGTTACAGTCAGGCGGGAAATAATATTTTTACGACGTTTAAGGGCTTTTCTGGTGACAGAAGCGCCACAATAATGGCACCAGAGCTCGACGTGTGAACCTGCATTCAAACAAACAACCCCAGAGAGAGAGAGAGAGAGCGAGAGCGAGAAGGAAGAGGGCACTTCCTTCCTCATTCACACCGCTAAACCTTTCGGAAACTAGTTCATGACACAACCGCCGAACAAACAAGTCACCGACGAGCGGTGGTTTTTCAGGGTGCAGTCGTGGCAAGCGACGCCGAACCAAAAGTGAAATTTAAAAACATGATGGCGCCTGCGCCGGCGAAATACACGATCAGTCTGGAGATTAAAGAGCCGTTCGCTCCGCATCGAAGGCGTGATATTGCCACGCGACAGCTGATAGCGGCCCACGCAAGCGGTTAGAGAGGGAGCGTTTGATGTGTCTCGCGGTGGAAACCACCATTTGCCGTTGACAATAATAGAAAAATAATCCCACCTGTCCAACGAATCCATTCACAAACCAGTCATACTGAACAATTATTGTCGATAAATGCTTCAGAAGCGTTGATTGTGACCTTGTTATTAAACATAATAAGCAATTACCTCATTAATACTGAGAAGAAGAAAAAAAATGTTGAATAAAGCGGTTGACCTACTCACCTATAAACGATATGGCCTCTGGGAAGAACTGGGACAGGTTCTGGCTCCAGTGGTCCGAAATGGGGATCTGTTTGTACCTGAAGTGGCCGTCGTGCTCAAACATGTTGGGGAGATTGGGCGTGACGTTCAGGATGTACTTGATGTTGTACTGGCCCAGCACGTCGAGGTTGGTGGAGTCTTTGGCGCAGCCCAGGTAAAGGTAGGGTAGGATCTGGACGGGGAAGGCCGGCTGGTTGCTGGGGACGGGGCTCTCCTCAGACTCCGTGGCGCTGCTGGGCTCCCGATCGGACTCCCCGTCGGAACAATCGGAGCTGATCCGGAGATTTCCGAAACCCAGGACCGACAGCGGAGGAGAGGAGCTGGGACAGGAGCTGTCCAGGAGGGTCTCACAGTGCTCCGGGTACTCTGTGTGAAACTTCACAAATCCACCTGGACAAGAGAAGAAGAAGAAGAAGAAGAAGAAGAAGAAGAAGAAGAAGAAGAAGAAGAAGAAGAAGAAGAAGAAAAAGAAAAAAGACAGAAACACAAGTTAACAAAGTTAAATGGAGTTTAATCATTATTATGAATCCATCATATTTTCACTGTCAAAACTAATTAATAAAAAAATTGAAGCAGAGCTGTAAAGAAGGAGCTCGAGCCCCCCCTCCCTTCCCTCAAAAAAAGAAACCATTCATGAAATGCATGCCTGTTCCTGCGAGAGCAAAACATGGCGCGGCCATTTTGGAATTTTAATTGAGAATCTCAGTGACACACACAAACTTTAGAACAGCCTTCAAACCGGGAACCCACAACACCGGGAGGACGCCGGCGCTAAAGTAACGTAGCCGTTGACGCTAAAGTAACGTCAACGGCTGTAACGTCAACGGTTGTAAACACATTACTGTCGCGCGCATAACGACTCAAAAAGTCGGTATTTGAAAGTTCAAAACCTCTTCCCGTTTAAAAACATAAAAAGCAACATCAGCTCGGCTTGTCAGCCGTTAATACGGCGTATAAATATGCTAATTATTGCGCATATTGTTACGCATTGTGACTTGACGTGAGTTTCCTTCACACGTTTCGTAACGTAATAAACGAGTTATGAGTGCCGCTTCACGTCTTTTAAGGGTGTTTAATTAGACGGCGGAAGTATTTACTCACCTTCCAGGTAATACGCCTGGCAGCCGTCTTCCCACAGCTTCTGAAGAAGTAGTCCCAGAACCGACGCCGGGGCTCCGCTGTCCTGCCAGTCCGCCGTGCACTCGTCGTACAGCAGCACCGTGTCCGTCTTGCACCGCCGGATGAACTTCTCCTTGTCCTCGTGGTTGGGGATGATAGTCCGGATCGGGATGTTGCCCTTCTTGAACCGGCGGAGCATCAGGCCCGGTATGGCCAGGTTCATGGCGCTCTCGATGTGGGACGACTCGTACAGCTCGTGTGGGCGGCAGTCCAGCAGCAGCGGAGAAGTGCCCCCGGACTCCAACTCCAGTTGCAGCCATTCCACGCTTTTACTCGGCGTCACATGAGACATATCGGACTCAATAGCATACTACACGCAGAGCACGAACACTTACATGGTCCACCAATCAATAAAAACACACGATAAACTACATTTCACCCGAGATTTAGAGACGGAAAAAGAAACAGAGAAATACAAAGTAGCGTTACGCGCTGCTCCGTCAGTGCATGGCGCTGCGAAGAGATTTCCCCTTTTTTTCCTCTTCTCTATTTCCATCAGTCAGAGAGCCTGACCTGCTCCCCAGGCTAACGGAGACCTCATTGCACTTTCATTGCGCGGCACGCGAGTTTTAAATGTGGATGTTTAATAGCCGGCAGTCTCTTCATCAACTTCCACGACTCCACGTCGGAACCAGGGTCCTCCATGCGCATTCTCGTTCTGCCATTCCGATGCACGGGGAGTTTCTTTTTTTTTTTTTTTTTTTTTTTTTACTTGACAGAAGAGCAACTCAAGAGGGAGGAGTTTATTCCTTATGATTTAAAGTCATAGCAGAAATATCTCAGAAAAAAAGAAAAAAAAAAGTTTGTTATCAATGGAAGCAGTTTTGTGAATCAGTATCAAACTTGTGTTTGTTATAACAAGTTTATACTGACTATAACAACCACTAAATATCACTCCTTTATTTATGGGGACTTAATTGATTCTATTCGATGCAACCACGTGACCTTGTGTAACTTTTCTTTTTTTTAGAATTATTCACTTTATCATTATCATTTAAATATCCCGTGTTTCGTCTGAGTTGGCGCGACAACAATATTGCATAATATTTGCACAATTTGCATCTAGCCTGCTTATTGGGCGAAGACATGTTTAACAAATAAGATGGAGCTGCATTATAGCACATAACATGCGTTAATATTGCGTTAATATTAAACCAAATTCTCCTGACCTACAGGTGGCATTTCCTACAGTGCTCTCATTATACCCCTTACATCCTCTGGCACATAACAATAATCATACCACAACTATTAGTTTATTCCAGCACGTGGTAATACATGCAATGCAGTATTTACAATGCAACCACTATTCATTCAGTATCTGTTTACACTCCACTGTCCACTGTATTTTCCTGCAGCATATTATTTCCCCACGGAAGCATGTTGTCATCTTGCACCGTGATAATATTCATTATCAGATCAGACACACCCTCGAAATTGCTCACTTCCTCAATGTTTCCATTGTATGTTGACGAGGTGGAGTGTCTTCTTTTATTCTTGATTTCCCACGCGTGTTTATCACACGATGGTGTCGCCGTGCACGAGTGCCTTTTCCCCCTCAATGCCGCCACAACATTCCCATGGTTCCCGACCCGGTGCGCGTGACTATGCGAGCTGACCGGTGAACGTGGAGGAATGAGACGAGGGGAGAGGCGCGTGCACGTGGGAATCCGCGGCTCATCTGCCCGCGCACGTGAGCGTGGGCGCAGATGTGCGGAGCATCGGGATTAACGCGCGCATGAGAAATGGAGCTAAATGCGCACGAATGCTCTCCGCCATGATCACACACACACACGCACACACACACACACACACACACAATAACTGGCACCACGCCACCATTTCAGCACCTGCCTTTGAACACACACACACACACACACACACACACACACACACACACACACACACACACACACACACACACACACACACACACACACCCTGTTCCAGTAAAACTCTCCTCCATGAAGTCTAAAGAGTTACTGGACCCGCCCCCAGGTGTTGCGCAATAAGGAACTGAGCCGCCTGCATCCACAGAAGACAGTGATGATGGATGAAGGAAATATTGTGTCAATGAGGGCAGACAACGCACAAAGGACTTACTTCCTGCCAACAACATGATTCTGGACTTTCCCCCATATTTACTGGATTCACCGCATGTGAAGCAAGAGTTATTGGCCATGTTTATTGAATTCAAAGAAGCACATTATGCTGTCGCGTATGACCCTAAATCTGCATTACATGTCTCGAAATGTGGAATCCAGATCAAGTTCATCAACGCAGCTCGTAACCGGAGTGTTGATTCATATTCTGGAGAGCAGAGCTGCATCACTTGGGTGGTGGTGGTGGTGGTCACCTGACTGCTCCACTCCCACCTATACACTCTGGTTACATAATGCACTCCCAAACGTGATCAGAGGGTGATTCAGGGAGAGAGAGAGAGAGAGAGAGAGAGAGAGAGAGAGAGAGAGAGAGAGAGAGAGAGAGAGAGACACACACACACACACACACACACACACACACACACACACACACACACACACTTTGGTCTTTGATTGACAGAATCCCAGGTTTTGCATGTCAAGTGATGCTTTGAGGTCTTTTCCACGCACGCACACACACACACACACACACACACACACACACACACACACACACACATATATATATATATATATATATATATATATATATATATATATATATATATATATATTACCCGAGGGACACACAAAACACACCCTTGTCACGTGCAGATGTACGCTGAGGCTGAGGCACTGAAGATGAAACAGATGGTGAGGGAGAGCTTCCTCTCCATTGATGTTTTTCTGCATGCGCGCGCGCGAGTAAAAGGCTTCTTATTGGACTACTTTTATCCAAACATGAAGATCAGAGGACACATGATTGAAGATATATGTTAACATCAATATAAATCATATCTTGCATGATAAACGATATTCAATAACCAGGCTGCAACATTGATGACAGATAAATCCGACATTTCATTCAAAACCCTCTGTAACGTCTGCGACGCTGCTGTGATGTTTGCTGCTGCTTTTTATTACAACCAATAATGATCTTCCTTGCTGCGGATGAAGGAAAACACAATATCCTGTTCTCCATTG
Organism: Myoxocephalus aenaeus; assembly: GCA_038501785.1. Lineage (NCBI taxonomy): Eukaryota > Metazoa > Chordata > Actinopteri > Perciformes > Cottidae > Myoxocephalus > Myoxocephalus aenaeus. The sequence continues at coordinate 2,131,950 of JBAMJR010000141.1, read as the reverse complement.
ATACCATCTAGTGGTTGGCCGTGAAAGCGGCTGCAGCAGCTATGAGTCATCTGCAGGGGAGGGAGGAGGCCTGCAGCTCCGAGCAGGAGAGCCAGGGTGCCCCCTTGTGGTGAAAGACAGGAAATACCATAACATTGCATTTCATGAATGAACGACCGGATGCCCACTAATCTGCCCTTAAACTGATTATACATGGACACCACAAGGTTTTGTGAACTCGTTATCGTGGCATTTATCCAACAAGTTTCACGTTGTTTGTGGTAGAACTACTTAATACAAGCATTGCTTTTGAAGTATAAGAGTAAATTACATGTATAGACCACCCTATACCTAAACCACATGCTTCAAGGAAGCGATGCCACATTGCAACACGTTATAACTGATATGAGAGATAATCGTTCTGCCAGAGGCACTGCATGTAATAAAAACGTTCACATATAAGTGTTTAATTATTTAACTGTATGCCTATGGCTATGTGGAAGTGAAAGGGATCATTCTTTTATGTGTAAGGCAACATCAGGCTTAACATAAACAATGCTTTCCTAAAATGTAAAACTAAATAAAACAAATAAATACAGGGGGGTAAAACCACTGAATCGGTATTGATCATTGAAATAATAAATCGTGCACCAGCAACTTTGCCAACATCTTCAAAACTAACAGGATAATTCAAGTGTAAACTTTTTTTTTTTAATGCAGCAAAAAACTGGTCAAAAACTCAAACTTCCAATATATAATGTATAAACGTATTGAATTAAATCGGCCGGCCTCAATGTCACAGATACACAAGCTGTGTGAGTCAGTTAGCCAACATATCCTGGGCGTCCGGATGAATGCTAAATGATAAAATGGTATGCTAGGCATGGTCTCACTGATTAGTGATATAAGATACATATGGAGCAAGATACTGGTTTGGAGCGAGTGTGTGATATGTTATACTGTACTACTATATGTTATATGCAAAATATGTTATATTTGAAGCATGAGATGTTTAGATTATTCAGATTAGATCTTTGCGTAACACATAATGTGCACATCAGCAGCAGTAAAACAACCCACATAGTAATACTCTAGGGCAGTTCTGAAATGGGGGTAAGTGAGATAAAAAAAATATATATTTAAAATTAGCATCCATTCAAAAATCCTTTATAAATAGTTATTTAATAAATATTCAATGAAATATAAGTGTAAGTGCATCAACTGAATTGTATATATTCTATATCAAATCAGACACTGATGGCACAGCGCTGTGTATTACATCTTTTTTTCAACAAAAACTGCTTTGCGCCGGTCAGGGGGTACTTACTTTACTTGAGAACCACTGCACAGGTGAAAAGGGGTAATTATTTACTTATTTATTTAATTATTAAAGACAGCATAAATACTACATCATAGAAGTTCGGCCTTTTGCAGTCATTCTCAATATATATTCAAAAGTGAACACACACACAAGTCAATCAACACTTACCCCACACATTTATTTGGTGCCACAGGACATTTTATGACGCAGTGATATGTTTAGTGTGATTACAATAAATAGCGCGAATACTGGGAGGTGAGTGTTCGGCGCGATCTCAAGCCACCGCTGAGATCACGTGACTGAGGCCCGTGAAGTAGGACTTCTCCCGCTCACTCATCAGCTCCAAGTGAAGAGGCCGCCGGCACAAGTCGCACTCTGCCGAGGAGTGCGGCCTCAGCTCCATCCCCACCTCCTTCCACGTCTTCACCAGCCGGTCTGCGGAGGCGGAGCAGAGAGCAAACAGCTGAGGATACAACCATCTTTAACATACATTATGGATATGCTGTAAAAAGGTATAGATAAAAGCGCAAAAAAAAGAGGTGTAGAAATAAGCCTGTTTATAACCGACTAAGGTTTCAGAGTTGCAATATTCACCAAAACCTTTTCCTTTAACTGTATCTAGTTCATCATCTTTGCTATGAACAAGGTTAATTAATGTATATTAATGCCATTTTGTTCTTCTTCCGATAGAGAATTTTTCATTCACCGCACAATTTGATGCCCCCCTCCTCTCTACCGCCTTCTGCTTCATGGATTATCAGGATCATGGACCATGCCTAATACTCATTATATGAATAATTTCTGTCATATTCATTGAATGTGCTGTAACTACGCTATTCATTCTGGCCACATGACATCTATTGCTTCTGTCCATCCGGGGAGAGGGATCCTCCTCTGTTGCTCTCCCTCAGGTTTCTTCCCTTTTTTCCCTGTGAAAGGGTTTTTGCTATCTTTTTAGGGGAGTTTTTCCTGATCCGATGTGAGGTCCCGGGACAAGGATGTTATGTGTACAGATTGTAAAGCCCTCCGAGGCAAACTTGTATTTGTGATGTTGGGCTATATAAAATAAACTGAATTGAATTGAATTGAATTGAAATGCACCTACGACTTCTCAACGCAACACAAAACCCTTTAGATTTGTTTTCTGCTCCGTGAGATATATCATAGTGGGCATACCAACAAAGAAGAACATCATCTGTGGAGTGTGGTGCGGCGTGGGCGCGATGCGCAGCAGCTCCTCCCCTTTAGCCACAGTGGGGTAGTTGATGGCCTGCACGTAGATGTTGTAACGGGACATCATGATGTCGCAGATCTCAGTGTTCTTCTCTGCATCAGCCACCTGACGAAACAGAGTCGGGCCCATTAAATGGATTTTAATCCCTGCATCAGCACTAATTGGATAAATGATACACGTTCCCATTACCCGGACAGGTATGATGTGGCTCGGGCAGTGGACCACCGGAAGGCCCGAGTCCATCAGCATCTGTCGGAGCAGCTTGACGCTCCTCTGATGCGTCCTCCGGAGCACCTGGCCCTCCTCGCTTTTCAGGACCTTGACGGACTCCTTGGCCCCCGCCAGCAGCATGGGGGGCAGCGAGGTGGTGAAGATGAAGCCGGCGGCGTAGGAGCGCACCGTGTCCACCAGGGCGGCGGTGCTGGCGATGTAGCCGCCCACGCATCCGAACGCCTTGCCTGGAAAGCGAAACGCCGTCACAAGTTAGAGAGCGTGCGACCGGGGTGAGGATGCTGCTTGTTAGTTCTACTGACCGAGGGTTCCTGAGATGATGTCCATCTTGTGCATGACTCTGTCTCGGTCCCCGATGCCTCCTCCTCTGGGCCCGTACAAACCCACAGCGTGAACCTCATCCACGAAGGTGATGGCACCGAACTCGTGGGCAATGTCGCACATCTCCTCTAGCGGGCACACGGCCCCTGTAGGAGACACCGCCTTCATTAGACTGTTTAAGATCACTTATCAGCAAAATAAAAGTACGAAAAATATTTTTATCTCGACGAATCAAATGCAGGTATGCGATTTATTCTTCATTCGGAGAAATATGACTCACATTTTTGGGGTTTTGTATACGACAGTAATGTTAATCCACATTTTCGACACTTTATTAAAAAAATTTACAAAAAAAAAAACATGAAATAGGAAGAAACAAAATATTTGTAAATGTTCCATTAGACCAGTGTTTTTCAACCTTTTTTGAGCCGCGGCACATTTTCTACAATAAAAAAATCCCGTGGCACACAGAATGTCACAAGTTACAGAATGTCACATTGTAGCATAATACAGCATATATGCTAGGTAATTATTGCGCTACCTACTGGCATGGAAGAGTATTTAATTACTCGGCCAGCCACCATATTGCAGGCTCAGACGCTCAACAATGGCAAATTATTTGCGGCAACTAAATAATATTTTTTGGGACCGCTTAAATGAAATTGGACATATTCCCACGGCACACCTGACGATCTCCCGCGACACACTGGTTGAAAATCGCTGAATTAGACTGACGCCCGCATGGAGGGCTGTGCACTCACCGTCCATTGAATGCACCGTCTCAAAGGCCACGATCTTTGGAGTGGAGGGGTCGGACTTCTGGAGCAGCTCGTGCAGGTGGTCCACGTCATTGTGACGGAAGACAAACTTCTTGACCCCGCTGTTTCTTATGCCCTGGATCATTGAGGCGTGGTTGCCGGCGTCAGAGTAGATTTCACAATCTAGAGGAGTAAACAAATAGGAGGGAGGGAGGGAGGTAATATGTATGTAATAAAATACAAATGTTTGTATAGCAGAGGTATGGAACTTTAGGTCACATGTTGTAATGTTTAGCAAGCTTAGTTTAATGTACCTGGCAGTATTTTCGCCAGAGTAAACAGCGTGGAGTCATTGGCTACAAAGCAGGAAGTGAACAGCAGAGCAGCGTCCTTGTCGTGCAGGTCAGCGAGCTCGTGCTCCAGCTCCACGTGGAATTTGCTCGTCCCTGAAATATTCCGCGTGCCTCCAGCACCGGCGCCGTGCTTTCGCAAAGTCTCCCTTGAAGAAAAGCAACAAAGACTTTTTGTTTGATTTCATCAGGCCCGAATCTAGGATTTCTCGGCCGACCGCGTGACCCCTGGATCGGCGAGCCCACTCACATGATGGTCTGGGTGACTCTGGGGTGACGGCTCATGCCGAGGTAGTCGTTGCTGCACCACACGGACACGTCTCTCTTCGCGCGAAGAGACTCCGAGTAGTCGTCGGCCATGGGGAACGAGGAGGCGCGGCGGTTCACCGTCTTAAAAACCCGGTACGTGTGGTCCGCCTTCTTGCCTTCGATCTTCTTTTCAAAGTACTTGTCGTACTGGAAGGTGACGACTAAAGGAAGGTTTAATGAGGTTAAAAAAATGACTATGAAGAAACAAATGTGCATTATGAAGAAGTTGTCTTTCTTACCCTCGGGCAGATTGTCCTTTAGCAGGTGGGACACTTTGGAAGGCCCGGGTCTAAAAAGGCCTTTTGGTGACCCTGTGTTGACCTTGGCGGCCTTGATTAGACCCACAACGGATACATCCACGTCTTTCTTTCCTGTTCAAGAAAAGATGCACACTATCAATGATCTCCAAATCAGTGCATGACATTCATTTCCCAGGATGGTTGCAGGTGGCTCACCTGCGCGCACAGAGTGCATTTCCTGGACGTCCTCCTGCAGCTCCAGTCTGGCCTCTCTCACCACGCTGTTGTTTTTCTGCACCATTTCTGCAGCCAGGAACGGGCATTTGGAGCCGGCGGCCCGGCCAGCAGGTGGCGTGACGTGACCCGGGTCTTCATGCTTTTGATCTACAGACGACGGGAATACATTTATACAATCTGGCAATCAAAAAATCGACTGAGCGATTGTTATTTAAAACTGTAAATCATAGCTTGTTTTATGAAAATAAGCCCCCAAACTGCAGTATTTGGATGTATTGAACACCATAAGTAATATACAAGTGAAATATATGGTTTGGTACATGGGAAAATTAAAATGTCACAGATGTGCGCAAATGTGCCCCAATGAAATGAATGTTCTCTGTACTAAACCCTCTTTAACTTTGTTCTGCTTCACTTTATCAAAGTCAACCTTTGCAGAGAGAATGTTCACATATTATGCGATGATTTTGGAGAAGTGTAGACCTTACAGCTGCATCATTACAAAGAAATAATCATCCTGAAAGTGATTTTTTTTCTAGGCGGAACTGAAACCTTTTCATTTTTGCTGTGTGTCATCTTCATTTACTCTTAACCAGTAACATATAGACTGATATTTACACATCTGAACAAAATCTCACATGTGTAACCTTTTATTATAACACCAAAATTATTCAAATAGCCCTAGTGGTTGCAGAGATACACCCTTTTTAGTTTGGGTATGCAATTTTCGAGCAGAGGCCTAAAAATAGGTTGCTTTTCTATTGGTTAATTGGATTAATTGAACAGTTATAGCCTTAAAACTGACCGTCGTTTGTTGGAGTTTCTTTGGACGCAGACGCTGAAGAGGACAGAGCTCTGGCCAGAGGCCTGGAGGCCAGGTCCATCATCACGGGGCATTTCTGGGCATAGCTCACCAGCGATGACTTCCCAGCCAGCTGCAGGACAACGCCGGGCACAACGGTGAGGAAAGGGCAGCGGCGGATCACTGCGTCCATCGGAGATCCTCTTGACCTGAATGAGAGGGAGGACAAAAGGGAGAAGCATTACATACCGTATGCTGACACTATAAAGAAAGACAGGTGTGATTTAAAGATCTTCCTCAACTATGCAGGTACAAAAAAAATAGAAGATATTTCCTCCCACGCAGTTATTGTTAGTTTTTACCTGAACACATCCCAGTGCACCCAGACGTAACGGATGAAAAATGTCTTGAGAAACATGACTGATTCCCCACTAATCTCTGAGCAGTGAGACCGGGAGAGCAATGTTATTTTTAAAGAGACTACTTTCATCCACTGCACTCTGTAGTCAGCTGTCCTTGACAAGTGCAAAAGGGAAGGCCTCTCGAGGACCTGTCTGGCAGCGAAGGAGACGAGGAAACGCTCATGAACCCCACTGAGCCCCCGCCGCCCTGCGTGGTGTCAAAAACACACGAGGCCGGATCTCAGAAGATCTGCAACGTCAAACACGACGTTACGGTCTCTTTTCTGGATTCTTATTATTGATCCCAATTCAAATAATAATAATAAATGTCATTTTGAAACGCACTTTTCTATCAGAAGAAACTCAGAGTGCCACAGAGCCAATATATAGTAAAACAAAATAGAAACAGTTAAAACATGGTTAAAGCAACCCCTAATAAAAAAGTTTTAAAAAAAAGACAAATTAATAGCTGAAAATTAATTAACACAAGGTAAAAAATGACTTCCTGAATAAAAAGGTTTTTAGGCCAGTCTTAAAAGAGTTCAGTGTCTGAGAATTCATTAATACAATTCAGCTTTGGAGGAAACTGACCTTGACTAAAAAATAATAATCTGTTTTTAAATAGCCACTGAAAGGGCAACTGATCTAAGTTAAAGATAGATTGTACAATTAACTTTATCTTTATCTTTTAAAAAAAAAATCTTTTTCCCCCCCATGTGTAATATTTATCATTATCACAGCATCTACAATCTGAAAAATCAATGTAGGAAAAAAACTTGAAATATTATTTTTATTGATCTATAATATACACAGACCCCACGTGATCTCACAGTATCCAGTTGCTTTAAAAATAAAGTTAACTCATTTCTCCAGAGCTTTTTGGTAAATATTGGTAGTCTGCAGCAAAAACTTCAACATAAAGATTGAGGATTTTTTTTTTTTGTGATTAGTTCCGATCAATAAAAGCTTATCACGCCAAGTTTCAATAGATGGCAGACAAAACAGTGACTCTCTTCAGGCCGCTGGACAGCACACTGGACCTCATGGCTTGTAAACCATCTCTGTAATAATATTCCCTCGTGCAGTTTTATATTAACCCACCTGCTTTATTCGTTATAATTTAAATGCAGCTCTTGTCTTCCTCCGCAGTTCTTCCAAAGACGAATCTTCTTTTACGTTGAAGGAAACTCCAGCGGCAGATATTATAACACTTCGGTCACTGCGGTGACGTAGAAGGAGTCTGTTGCACAAGCGGGGAGCCACGCCCACCGGCTGTCACGTGACGCGGCCAAAGATCGTCTATTACAAACAGGAAGCACTCTACGTCCATTGAACTGGACACAAACTACTTCTAAACAAGGAAAAGTTTGGTCTGATTTAAAACTTCACTTCTTCAATCTTACCAGTGTTGCTCACCACTTTAAGCCTCTTTAAATAATAACGCTGAATATTTACACAGTCAAGTACTACACTTTTATTTACAATTATGAAGTAGTTTACCATTTAACATAAGTATTTCCATGGTATTTCCACTTGTGTACTTCCCCTTTACTACATTAAAGTGGCAAGTAGGTTTACTTTTATTATTTCACTGCTATTGTTACTAGCTACTTATGACTAGATTATGACCATAACCATAAGCTATGATCAATTTAAAATGAATACATACTAAAATAGAATTTGTTGTCACAGATTAAACCACCCAAACATGCATACATCTGTTAAAATTAGCTCAACTTCGACCAACTAATCAAAGTACGGGTCACATGCATTAAATAACATAATGACAGTTTAATAATATGTCAGTGGCATAATAACTGTCTGAAGGCGGAGCTGTCTGAGGAGCAGCAGGAAGTGAGAGGAGCCTGGCGTGATATTATATATATATATATATATATACATATATATATATATATATATATATATATATACATATATATATATATATATGTATATATATATATATATATATATATACTGTATATGAATATATGAACAAGTGCAGGTGTGAGGTATTTAGTTTACCTGCAACCGAACCTGTCAACACTACTGGCAACAATTGTTTGTTGGAGTGAAAATGTGAGCTTCTTTGCTCCTAGTACATTTATGTTTGAAGTACTTTGACGTCTTGAGTTGTTTGTGTTAAATTCAGATGATTGTCCATTGTGTTAATTCTTATAGAATAGCCAGATATTTCTTTAGTGTATGGTGGGAATGATACATGGTACATTTCTGTTTAGTTAAAACCAGCATTGAGCAGCACTGCCTTACCAATAGTCCATGTCTACATGAATCACAACTCTTCTGCCACCCCTCACACAGTCCTACGTGTGGAATAGTTTAGGGCCATTATGCTATGACGATAAACCCGTGACAAAACTAAAGAGCGCAAATGAGCTCCACGAGAGCGCGGAAATCAAACAGCTGCGCGCGTAATTTACTTTGACGAGCGCTTTTACATCACTACGCGAGTAAAATCACCGCTCACGAGAGCAAAAGTTGCTCTCGCGCGAGCAAAAGTCCCTCTCAAAGTTGGAACCTGCTCGCTCTCGAAGCTTTAACCTGCTCGCTCGCGTGTCTGTTACCTGCTCGCGCTCGAGTAGATTTTCTTTTTGACAGTAAGTGGGCGGATCCAGTCACCATCGATCTCTACATCTAATTGGTTACAATCCTCGGCTTCGGATTGGCTGGAATGCGTTTCTCACCGGCACACTGGGAACAATGGCGGATGAGAAAACATAACTGAAAGTTGACGTTCTCTGAATACTACTGTTGTTGAGTCACAAAATGTAATTTTAGGATGTTTTCAGGCGAGAAGTTAGTTATTTAAGCATCAAATCTGTGGTCGGTTTGTCCAGAATCAGCCGACTTAAAAAGATACGCCGACGGTTTGAGTTCCTGCTGAGGGACCGTGAGCTCCGCAGCACCGGGCCGTCAGCGCTCTGCTGCCCGGCGAGAGCAGCCTGATCCCGGCAGGACTTTTTGAAATGATCCGCTGGCTCCGATTTCTCCGTAGCGGTTAAACATGAGATATAATTCGGTTTTGAGGATCTAACGAGCAATCTTTATTAGTTTATTATTTATTCACAGTAACGTTACATCAGTTTGACTGAGGGAAAGGTTAAGATTTATAATTTAAGATTGTAATTTAACTTTTACTTTAAACTGCAGCGGTGTCTTATTACTTTTGACCAAATTGTTTGCAATTTTATATATAAACATAGTTCTAAACACAATATATATATACAATTATATGTATTTCTGTATTTGTTATTTTGAGTGTGTATGTGTGAGTTTACCTTGTATTGATTCAAGATTCTTTTATTGTCATATGCACAGATAACAGGCAGTTATTCTGTACAATGAAAAGCTTATTTTGCTGGGTCTTCCTAACACACAGAATTACAATAAACTTAAGGCAAAACATAAGACACAAAATATAGTGACAGTATTGCACAAAAATATGTATAAAGTGCACTATGCATTGCTACAATATCCAAAGTATGGCCGTGACATGAAGTCACAGCAGCAGGAAGAAACTGTTTGTCAGTCTCGTAGTATCTCTATTGATATTGTCTTTAATAAGGGATCTGCATGTCATTTAGTTTGTTGCATACGCCTAATAAATACCAAACAGTGTTTCAAGGCAGTTAATGTATCTTGGGTGTGTCCAAGTTAAAGAACTATTCAAGAAAGGGTCAAATACAATTACAACACAAGATAAAAGGACTAAATAAGAGGCACAGACCTTTTATTCTATTGGAGGCACCGCCAGTTAATTCCGTTTTTAGAATAAGAGAGCAACAATTGTAGGAACCATTATATTATATCATAGCGCCATCACTTTTAAAACTGTACCCAGGACCCCACCCATAGTACTACTACACCTAGCAGATTCATATAATAGTATAGATACATGGGACGTGTGTAACATAAATAAACACAATATATATATATAACATTATGTGTATCTGTTTATATATACTTATATAGATACAAATATAATTGCAAACAATTTGGTCAAAAGTAATAAGACACCACTGTAGTTTAAAGTAAAAGTAAAATTAAAATCTTAAGTTATAAATCTTAACCTTTCCCTCAGTCAAACTGATGTAACGTTACTGTGAATAAATAATAAACTAATAAAGATTGCTCGTTAGATCCTCAAAACCGAATTATATCTCATGTTTAACCGCTACAGAGACTCAATAACAGTAGTATTCAGAGAACGTCAACTTTCAGTTGTGTTTTCTCATCCGCCATTGTTCCCAGTGTGCTGGTGAGAAATGCAATCTCTAGTTTTGGCATTGATTTGCCTCCATAATTATGCAGCAATCTTCCTTTAGGAGGTAAAATTGTGACTTTTTACGAGCAAGAGTGAGACATTTCTACTTCTTACTCATATTTGAATACTTATTTCACCACTTCTGGGTGTTCCTCAACCCATGTTTCCCCTTTAAGTTCTCAATAAAACTGATTTTACATTTGGTTCTACCTTCCTTTGCAAATGGCTTCATCATTTCAAGTGTTGAGTGTAAAAATAAATGTTCTAAACTTCAACATTTTAGTGAATTATATCATATGCTAAATGTTTTCAGCACTTTGTTTTACTAATCATTGTGATATCTGTACTGCAACAGTTGTAGTTAAAGTAAATGTATTAAGAGGAAAAATGAATGAATAAAATGAAGACTGCCTCCACCTGCTGGAGGACATATTTTATAATAAAAGAACAGTAGCGTGAGATTTTTTAATGCTGTGCTCAAATTAAACGACCCGCCTCAGTCGCTCCAATTCCCAAACCATTAAATCCTCCTCGTCATCTTTGCACCGACACGCACAGCGATGATGTTCGGTGGCTGTAAATCAGGCAACACAATGCTGAAACAATTGTACAATAATTAACTCCATGACTGAAACCATTCCACATAGTGCGTTTGGGAGCGTTGCAACAGCGGGCCAAAAAAACCTCTTGGGAACATTAACGAGGCCAACAAGAATCGGAAAAAAAACAAAACACAGATGGGTTCTGACTTGTCGAAGAGGTGACAGGGTTTTAATGATAGGATGAGACATTTCACAGTCATAAAACAGTCAATCATAACAAACTAAATGGAGCAAACATTACAAACCAACTTAATATTTGAATCCATCCGACAAGGGCAGGCAGGACAGTGAAATGGAAGATCTGTCTTCAGTTTAGCGCCCATCTTTTTTTAGCAGTTCGCCTGTTCTTCCACCAAGGGGCAGCAGAGAGCTCACACCCAGCCGCCGTACCGCAGCTTGTTGGGCAGGTAGATGCTGGTGAGGAAATCTGGAGCTATGGCTGCGAGGGACTGTATTTCAGCCTTGACCTTGCTCTGCTGCATCAGTTCCATCTACGGCGAGAGAGCAAGTTTTTTTTAAAAGGAGCGTGAAGGGAGGAGGCCGCGCAAACACGCATAAATCATCACCAGGTGTTTATCTCCAACGGCCACTCCACAACAGAGTGGCTTCTCTTGCGTCGGCCGTACCAGCGAGCTGAGAGTCCTCTCAGGCGCATTCCTGCGCTGTGTGTCACGCGAGCAAAGACGTTACAACCGTTTGAAACCTCTGAGGAAGAACACTTAGTTTCCTTTTGAAAAGAAAAAACGAAAAAAGATGAAGCAGGGTGTTTCAGACCAGTGTGTGGGAGGAGGGGAAGGTTGTGTGAAATGAAACATTAGGATCGAGAATTCAGAATCGCACGCTACAGGTTCACACTCAACCATCCAATTGGTCATTTTGTGTGTTTTACTGGAACTAATTAACACGATTCAAAAAGTAAAAGTCAAGTTTTTGATCTCACGCTGACCAGAATTTAGTCAGATTTAATTTATTTGAGAACTACTCATAAGTTAACACTCAAATGTTGATAAAATTAGATGAAAACAGAACTTTATTTTATCCTCAGATACTTCCCCTCATCGCACTTTATTTAGCTCACATATTTCGGCGACCACCTCGCTCACCTCTCTCTGCCAGTCGGGTTTTCCGGCTGCGTACGGCCTTTTGAGGAGGCTGCTGAGTTTGCTCTCATCTCTCCTGGTGAGGGGGATCAGTGAATCCTCGGGAACCCGCAGCCTAAAGAATTACATATATATATATATATTTTTTAACGACACATAATAACCAAATTGATGTCGTGAAAACGGCAGCAGGCAGTTCAGATGACGGACGTCGTCCTTTTCAGTACATTTCCTCACATTCTCGACAGTTGAGTTATTATGTGTACGTTCAGGGAGGAACATAGGAGGAGGAAAAAAAAAAAGTGCATACTATAATTAAATGTATGTCAAAAAGGCCCTTTTTGGCCTAAATTTGTTTAAGGGGACGTATACTTAAAACTCAATAGGCTCTTCCGAGAGGAAAGGAGAAAAAGTAAAGTGAGGGCGACAGCAACAGAAACCAAAACAAACAACCCAAATGTCCCCAGAATATAATCCCAATTAGAGGCAGGAGGAGGAAGTAGGAAGTAGCAAATGTGGAGTCCAAACCTCTGGAGGTCAGTGGGGAGGAGGCCTAGCCACATAACGCTGGGGACGGTCAGACTGTGGGCCTCAAACGACATGGACTGTGGAAAAAACACACACACACACACACACACACACACACACACACGAACATACACACACGGACGCAAAAAATGCTCGTACACATAATGCATCTCAGATAAACACACTCGTCAGCCCTGTACCTAAGTGTACCTACATTCTGGTTATGCCCAACACATGTTCACAATGAAGTTAATGAACACAAGGATGATTAAAACAAACATCACAGAGATCAACAAAGACATTGCCGCACAATCAATCAACGTTTCCACTCCATACGATGTCAGTTTAAATATTCTAGGATGGATGATTTCTTTTTTTTTTTAAAGAGGGGCATAATTACATATTGCTAACAGGGAGACACTCAACAGGCCGCATTGGATAATATACAGTATAGGAATAAGTGGCATGGCAGGACTCACCACTGATCCGTACTTGTAGATGCACATGATCTCAATCCCTGGGAAAATCAGAGGGAGAGAGACACGGGACACGCTGCAATCACCAGCATACCAGAGCAATTATCCTCCGAAAATGTGTAACAGAGCTTAGAACAAAGCGAAGCATTACATATGTGTCTCGCCGTGCCATGGGGAAAGGGTTAGAGGTATGGAGACGGATGGAAAGTGAGCCGTCCTGCCAGGACGAGATCACGGCCAACGGAAATAACAGTCAGACGAGTTTAGCACCATGACGTAGCGGACAGGTGCTAACATCTGCTGGCCTAGTGGGACGTTTTTCCCTCACTGTGTGTGTGTGTGTGTGGGTGGGTGGGTGCGTGCGAAGATTAAAGGGCAGTCCAAGTGTTGTTAAACGTGTGGAAATATGTGAGGTATGTGCGAGAGGTGAAACCGGTTTTGTGCTCCAGAAGGACGACGAGTACCGTAAGGGTCGGCGTCCACCAGAGCGAAGACGGGGACGTGCAGCGCGTCCCAAAGCTTTCTCACCATCAGCCTGCTGTTCACGTCCGGCACGCCTTTACCCTGATCAATAATGGCCTTTGTGAGAAATTGGGGAACTACTATGAATTTAGTCACATTTAAAATAATAATGGAAACGCACCGTGATTATGATGCAAGGAGACATCGTTGCGCAGAAGCCGTCGTCCAGGAGTCTCTGAAACGTCGCGTCCTTCTCAACTATCAGGACAAATTTTGCAGACGATACGATATCTGCAAACGATAAAAGGAAAAACAACCAAAGACCCTGCAGCTATGTAGCGTCCTCTCTGCACAGAAACATACTCTGCATGAACTACATAAATATGACATTCTCAGGGAGGTACACACGCAGTAAAACTCTCAAAGACAAATCACAAAGGATACTTCTAATCCCACGGATGTTTGATGAAACTGCAACAGCCTGAAAGCATGAAAATCGGTTCAACTTATTCTTTCCTGTCATAAGCCTCATAGTACGATCATATTGCTTGGCAGGAAACAGAAGGCCCCCTGTGGAGCTGTTGTTTTCTCAGCGTAGTAAAGCAACGACCGATTCAGCTGTGGATGGAACTTACAGCCGAGCTGGAGCGGCAGTCGATCCTTGTGCCGTCCTCCTCCAGATAACACAGAGCACCTGATATTAATCCCTTTGACGTGGCCAACTGGTGACATAAAAGTTACACACACACACACACACACACACACACAAGTTAAAGCGTGCTATTATTAACACTGCCCTCTTTTGATTTCAACTTCAATATCTGTTTGATCAGAGGAACCTTTTTTTTTCCTCCCCCTCCACAGGTGTTTCCCCAAGATATGAAGCAGAAGAAAATGCTTAAAAACACAGCGCTAAATAGATTTCATCTGTGGGACTTGAACTAATAAAAACACAGCACAGCCAAAGGAATTTCGCTACACGGTCTTAATGTCTGAGGCGTGTGTGTGTGTGTGTTTTCTTTTTTTGTTCCATTCATTCACACTCACATTAACGAGGACACACACACGCTTACCACATGTAGAGATCTGCGCGAAACCTTTAGCATGCAGGAAATATCATCCACTATGCTATCAACAGCCCTTTGAGAGCCAAACAGCTGTGTGTTGTTGTAATAGATGTCTCTGTGGAAACAAAAATGGAAATTTTTAAATTTCAGGAATAATTGAACAAAGGAAAAACTCCTTCACAAAAACAAAAACACATGCACGGAACAGGAATTTGAATCAAGTGTTTGTGATCATCATATAAAATGTGAGCTGACGACAAATAAAAGCAATAAACCTTTTGGTTGCAAACGAGTTGCTCTGCACGAGTCTGTAGACGACCAGGAAGATCTTGAGAATTTGCGCTGCAAAGCAGAGAAAGAAAACAAAATGAATGATTCTAAAACACTTATTGTTCACTTATCACACCTTTAAAAAAGGAATTGAATGGAGAAAAAAAATAAAATAAACATATTCTGTTCTTAATTAGGATGTCCGTGTGGTAAACCGATCCCTAAAAGCCTCTTTCAACATATACCGTCTCTGCCAATTTGTCACCTAAAACTAAGTCTGACTTTTACTGCCGTTTGTGCGGTTTAGGAATGTGTTCACAATGAAAAGGAAATGAAAGCCACGTGAAGTACAGTACAACTGTAAAGCCGTTTTGACTAGTAGGAATGTCGGTTGTCAAAAACAGAAAGAGAGGAAAAACATAACGACAGAGGTGTGCGTACGGCTTCTCACCAAATTTAGTGACAGACGACGGACAGTCGCTCCGAATGGTGGTGACGGAACCTCCGGGGCTCATTTGAAGCCCGACGGCACTGTCGAAGCTCAAGTGGGAAGTAATGACAGAAAGAAGAAGACAAAAACGTGCGGGGAGTTAAAAGAAGGGAAGAAAAACAAAACCATCAAAGAAATGTACACACAATTGTGGATGCCACATTTACTTTTAGAGCTTTGAAAAGCAGCTCCCCCACCTGCGAGCCATCTGAAATTCCCCACACCCTGAGGGCTACCTGTGGGACGGCCTCCCCCGTCCCTCGGCGTCCTGATTCCTCTGTGGAAAGCTCCGGGATTTTTCGCGCATTTGAAAAAAAGGGCTGAGAATGTGCTTTAAGCCGCGGCAAGGTTTGATCCAAACAAGACCAGACAGTCCGCTTTGTTCCGAGCATCAGGTCTCTGCAGCCTAGTCGCATTAAAGCCCTTTGTAAATGTTGTGTTTGTGTAGGCCGGAGCTTTTCACTCCCTTATCGTTCTGTCATCTTTTTAAAAGCAGCAGGAAGTTATTTCAACTACAATCTCCTCTGATCCAAAGTTACATTTTGTTTTTTCTACCACCTGCTTGCCCGTGCTGTCTGCTTACAGCACCCCTTACACAAAGTTGAGTGTGTATTAAACAGCAATCGGATCATCTTGTGTGGCCTGACCTTCCCAAAAATTAAATAAAAAAGCCTACAGGTAAATGTTAGTTTATTTCTTTACACAACACAACTGCATGTGTTTACCCTTTAAAAGGTCAGAAGGCTTACACAGATGTGTAGTCTTCAGGGCGAGTAAAACATTTTATTTTTTCATGCAACGTGTTTAAATAGTTACCTGATGTTGTCCCAGCTGGATCTGTTGGGCAGTGCCAGGACAGGGGCCTCGTCTTTGGAAAGACTCGTCACTATTCCGAGGATTACGTTTTCAATTCGGGTCAAAATTTCCCTCCTGGAAATAAAAAAAAAAAAAGCAGATGGGGTTTCACATTTTTTTTCGCTAAACTTCAGCAATATTTGATAAATATTTGTATACTGTATAGTTAATTTTCTGGAAAATCTCTGTGGTTAAAACAATCAAGCAAAACTGTATTTTACTTTGAAAACTGTATATAGTTTGGATTCACTGAATATGATGGGACAGTTTGCTTTCCGTTCTTCCTCATTAATATGTATTAATTCAAAAGTATTACACTCTTAATTATGGAGGAACCCTTGAAACTGAAGACACTTGTCCAATTTTAACTTAAGAAAAAACTGTTTTTTAACTGTTTTTGTGTTTACACATACAACTAAAAGATGTGTTGGTGGTTTAACCAGTAAACAGAACACATATTTCTAAATTATTTAGCTACAAGATAGAAACCAAACTTTTGACCCGTCATTGTGGAAACTGTCAACTACGGATAGCTTGCAGGGAACCCGGATGTACCGCTAACTAGTTAGCTAGCTAACGTTAGCTAACCCAATTTAACGTCGCGTTAGCTAACGACCGGAACTTACTGGCTGATTTCTTCTTCAACACGCAGGCAATCTGTCAGTAGTTCGACATTGTTCAGCAGTTCAGTACGAAGCTTATCAATTTCTGAAAATAGCTCTGCTCCACGGGATGCCATCATTTATATGTTGTTTTTTTACGCAAGACGAGCCGAGTGAAAGTAAATATACTCATATTTCGGCTTTCCCGGGTAAGAATATAATGGAAATCTCGCGAGACTTGCGCACGCAGCTGACTGTAGTTGGTTTACCAGCCGGAAGGATTCACGTTGTACAATTGTTTTGGACACGAAAAAGCCATTAAGTCTGAACAAAAATATGATAACTTCACTTCCACCAAATTTATTTTACATGGTAAGACGATATTCACAACATGGCATGCATATATGTTGCTTATTTTGTATTTTTTAGTGGGTTTCAAAGGGAAAAACGCCTGAAAGTCACGTTACTTAAGTAGTTACTGTACTGATCTACAGTTTGTTTCGACGTACTTATACTTTACTTGAGTATTTACATGTTCTGCTACTTAATTATATTCGACTACATTTCAGAGATAATGCACTTTTTTTAAAGATCTTGCACACCAGAATTTTTTTGTATTTTGTAATTACTACATCTAGTTCGCCCTAAGTAAGATCCAGGGCCAATTAATCTCCACACATAAAAAAATAGACCACATTAAACCCGTAATAATATATTTCTGCTTACTGGTTATACCACCAACATGTCTTTTAGTTTTTTTTTAAACAGATTAAACAATTTGACTTTTTTGTCTTCAGTTTCAAGGGTTCCTCCATAATTTAGGCTAAAGGAACACATATGTTCTCTTTTGAAGTGTCTTTTCTTCTGCACCTGGTATTTCCTCAGAGCTCTGACTGCACTTGTATTCATCCTCATGAAGCCGCTAACTGCAGGTACTTCCACCTGACAGAGAAGATTGCAGATCCTCCTCTTCAATGTCACAGAAACATTTCATTGCCGCTCACACACGTTGCTTTCATAGCAAAATGAAGTGTTGATGCCATTTTGACAATTCTTTAAAACATAAAAATTAGCTCAGGATGTGTAGTTGTGATATTATGACGTTCTGCATTTGTAATGTTTAAAAAAACAAAACATATCAGTAAATTTGCAGCTGTTAGCTGTACTTTCCTTCAGGGCTTTTCTCCTTGTATTGTGCTCCGCTGCACCTTTTCTCTTTCTCTTCTTCACCTGCCCTTCAGGCCAGTCTGGGCTTAAAGGGATCCGAGTACTTCTTCCATGAAAGGCTCAAAGTACAGGGCTTATTTATACACCACTTGAATGAATGAATGAATGAATATATACTTTATTAATCCCCGAGCGGAAATTTGGTGTCGGGGTAGCAGCAACTTACAACAAAATAAATAAAAACAGCAGGATGAAAGATAAAAGATATATACAATAATAATACAAATAATAATAAAATAAAATAGAATAAAATAGAATAGAAACACCATCTGGTAGTTTACAAAATATAATTGATTGTATACTACGCGGCAGTATATGACATACTATAGGCCTATACAGTATACAAACTCCTCATTACTTCTGAGTTTTAAATGCAACACATTTACTTGCACTAAAGCATGTTCACCTTGTGGTATTACTGCAAATGTGCACTTTCTGCAAACAGTCATTGGTGATCTGCGTAACGCTGCCACTTCTAAATTAAACCAGTTCTCTTGTTGTTTTCTTTCCGTGTGTTCAGGTTGTAGGTCGACGGATACCGTTACAGACACATAGCGGCACATAGCGGTCTCAAGCTTAAGGTCAGAGCATCTTTGCAACCTTCGTCCATTACTGAGAGGATACATGTGTGTGGGCCAGTTAGTACCTCATTGGTGTCAACCTATTGCTGGTGGTGTTAAGAAAAATCATCATTAGCACCTTCTGTAGTACTCAATAATGAGACTCTTCTTGTGAGCTTGCTGCTACTTGTCCAAAGGTGTGTCGACTGTATGTATGTTTCTGTTTGTGTGTGTGTGTTTTTTCTGTATGCGTGTGTGTGTGGTGGTTTGCAGTAGGGTGGGTGGGGGGTTAATTGACGGTGGTTAGAGTCTTAGAGAAATAAAATATTGTATCCGTCAGCCACGTGGAAGCAATCTTTAGATATATTTTTGATGCTGATTGTGTGTAAAGAGTCAGTCTGTGTCAGTTAGACGTTGTAAGTGTTGCTCATTGTGTAGCAGACGGTAATTGACTAATGACTGTGGGTTTAAGCTCCAAAAATAAAACTGTCATTACGTATAATGCGACGCCTTGAGGAAATCAAGCTTCATCGACAACCTTTCAAAACCTGTTTCAGTCTCTTTGTTGCATTGTGCTGCAGTCATGTCAATCTCTTGTTAAAAGTGAGAAATGTTCTTAGATTCTAAAACTATTAGGTCATCCCGAGTCCCCACCTTCAAGATTTGCTGGCAGGCATGCTGTGTGTGTTTGCGGAGGCACTGCGGTCTTTCTTTCACAGTGTGAAGGCCTGGCCAGAGTGTGTGGGAGCCAGGATCTAAAGAGAAGAGGTCCGTGGCCCTGACCTGACCCTGAATATTTCCTAATGTGCAGCTTTACCAAAGGTTCCCCTTTCCCCTGAGTGGCTTTGACAAGCTGCTTCCGTAGTAATGGCTCTTAATTTCTGAGTAATTGCTATCTCTAAGCGATGAGGGACAACCCCTCACCCAGGCTGAAAAAAAAAAATCATAACATGTGGAAGTCCACAGGTTGTGGGGGTCCTTTTTTTCTTCTGTTTCCAGAAAGCTTGAGACCCCTGCTGTTCCTTTGGCCCGGGAGAGATTTGTGTCGAGTGTGAGGCCCTAACCTGAGGAGACAGAGTGCAACGAGTCATGTGCTTGTCTCGGGGCGAGTGTTTGTGCTGGGCAGGAGGGGGGTGGGGAGCATTGGGGGGAGCAGGGTCAGAGGAAAGAGAGTGGGGGCACTCGCTGCAGGTGAGGGGGATTAGCTGCAGCTAGAGGCCCAAAGAAACTAAATACAGATCTGTCAACCTAATCCTCACAAATAGAAAACAGAGCTGCCCTCCCTTCACAATCCACATAGTTCAGCACATCCACCTCCTGCTCCTCTGCACCCCGCGACCACCCCCACCCCCACCCCCTCCCCCTGTCCACTTTCTTCCTCGGGCTCTCCTGCTCCTCTGTTTCTCATCAGCTCTTGGCCTGGGCCAGTCTGGCTATTCCGTCTCCTCTCTAATGGTTCCTCAGACCTGCATCCACTAAAGAGGAGCTGACTGATCACCCAGGGTCCTCTCTGATTGACAGACCAGCACAGAGTGGTGAGAGCAGGAGTCAAAGGTGCAAGGCCTCTCTCTGCAGAGACATGCGATCTAAATGGGACCTCTGTCTTGAAGCTGCGTGGATCTGGGCAGACCTTTATCAGGCCCTCACACCTCAGTAATGGATGCTGATAAGTATGTGGCTCGGTGAAGAGACCGGCTCAGTGTCAAAAGCCTGGACTCTGTGCCGATGGCACAAGTGACAGAGCGCCTTGAGTGATAACATCCTGCGATGGATAAGCTTTACTAAGCCAGGCATTTTGGTAGGCTTAGCTAAAACGGTATCTCTGACTGTCCGTCACACCAACTATAACTGATGGGTCTGGCTTGGACTGCTGAGAGCTATGAATCAGATCCGAGCTTCTCTGGTGTTCCTCTATAGTGTCACATGCGACTGCAGACAGACGCAGGTGTGACGGGCGAAAGTAGATACTGAGTGATGGCAAGGATGATTTACAAGGTGCCGCATTTAAAATAAGAGAATTGTGTGTTCCTCAGCAGAAAATATCTGCTTTTCATTTTGACACGCAGCGCTGTTTTGTCCTAATAATGCAGAAATTGAGAATAAAATAGGGATTGGGTTGCATTTGCCAGTTCCAATTTGTATTTGGCTCTGAATCTTAGTTATATCTAAGAGTCTATCAGTCTTTTTTTTCCTCTTATTTGTTTCATCTGTACTAAGCATGAGCAAACAGCACCATAATGCTAAACAAGTAATCTATCTGGCAGAACTTGAGTTATTAGTTCTTGGGAAATGAAGTAATGTGTAACTTGAATAAAGTTAAAACTAAATAGATTTGATAAGGGGAGAGCACTTGGATTCAATAATGGATCCACATTGTGAAAAAATGCTTTCAAACCTAAATGGGATTCGCGAAGTGAACTATTTTGAAGCCGTTTCATATTCCCACCCCCTCTCTTTCTTCTGCACGTCTTACAGCTGTGTCTCATATGTTCGTGAGGCCTCTGGAAGTGTGAGACACCAGAAGGGGGACATTTGCAATCGCTCAGCTCCACCTGGTTTGGCTGTTTTAACAGGCCGCTGGTTTGTGCGGTGCACACAGTGGGGTTACACCAAAAATGTAGACAAGGGGCGGACAGGACAGGCAGACAGGAGGGTGGTGGTGGTGGTGGGGGGAGGGAAAAAATGTGCTTCCATCCCTCTCTTATCCTTGCACCCCGACCCCACACTGCTTCATTTGAGGGTCAGTTTACTCTGGAAAAAGTTTTACAGTATCGCCTGCTTGGTCTGACCCCCCCTCCTCCACCCGAACCTCATGCGTACACGGGCCTTCAAAGGACTGCTGCCTGCTGCTCTCTGAGGCAACACATGAAATAAATATTAATCTGACCTCTGACCGCATGCTTTGAGCTCCTAAATAGAGATAAGCAGGCCGGTGGAAAAGAAACGAGTCGTGGAGAAAGAGAGAACGATTTTACGCGGAGATGAAAAGTATCGTCTTGTGCTCTTGCGGGGGATTGAGCGCTGCTGTGTGGTCGCCTGTGGAGCTTCGTATCGTGCTCTGACCTGTTGGAGTGGGGAGGTGTGTACTTGTGCAGATTGTCTTAGATCATTGTGGGAAGACTCAAAATTCCTGGGGCAAAATGTTGAATTTGAGAAACGTTTGAAGATAAAAAAAAAAAGGACAGGAAGAAGCAACCGATCGTAAATATGACATGTAAAGATCTCGTGAGCTCACCTTTTTGTAAGTCTCGTAGTGAAACTTCATAGTCATGGTTGCACAGCTGTCACCACGGTTCTGCCCTCGAGTGATTTACTCGACTGGCTCTGCAAGCAGAAAGGTGTCCACGCTCTTCATTTGCCGAGCAGCCCTTATCAATCGAGCCTATATGTTTTATTGTAGTACTTAATCGTCTTGACGGTGCGTGTCACCATGTCTAAATATCTTATAGTGGTTGTCTGTTTCTCTGGCAAAATATTGAGTTCAGTGTGAAATACTTGAGAGAAACCGTGTCCATTCTTTCGGGTGCTTATTTTTTTTTATTTGTTCCTATGTATGTGTGTCTGTCGGCGACTAAAGTTTCAAACGCGATAGTTTTCCTTGTCGAAGGCCCCTCAGTGAGGCTCACCCGGCCTGGCCTCCTCCGCCATGTGCCCATTCTGTTTACTGTGACTGTCATCAGGCCCATGGACGCCCAAACAAAGGGGGGTCTGTTCCTATTATTCTGCCCCAGGATCGTCAGCCCCTCTCTGGGCACAAGCTGAGCCAAGGGGCTTGTGGTATAGTTGCAGGAGCACCAGTGTGTGTGTGTGTGTGTGTGTGAGAGAGACTAAGGGCGAGAGAGCAAGAGAATGAGTGTAAAACAATGGGAGCTAGAGAGAGAAAGAGGGGAAGTTGTATAGTTCTAACTGAAACCAGGACCGTTTCAAGTCCCCTGTTGGAAACTGCTGTAATGTAAACACCTGCGGCCATTAGCTGATTCTATCTGAGGCACCGGATAGAAATGTTTATATGTTACAGGCTACTACTGAAAGGCCATTTAAAAGCAAATAGAGGATTAGATATACAGAACGAGACGTGGCAGGCTGTGTAAGCTTTCAGGCTTTAAGCCATGTTGAATTGTCAGTGCGAGGCCTTTGAAGACAAGAACAACCACATTAAATGGGCAGGAAGGTGAGCTAAGTGTAGAAGACCCCAAGACACGCTCTGCCTCCTTTCCCTTCCTCTGTTTGCAATCATAAGCTTAAGTCGTCTGGCAGCCTTCTCTTGCTGTGCCATTGAAGTCTAATTTTATTGTCGTAAAAAATCACCTGGCAAGCCATATAGCCCTAAAACATCTCAACTGCAGAGCCTTTAAAACTCCACTCTCTGCGCAGTGAAACTCTTTTTAGGAGGTCTGTCTGGATGAAGCAGTGCATCTGAAAACCCCTCCGCCCGACGGGGTCAGGAGCGTTCCATTAAAGTGTGGTGTTTAAGAGGTGCTGGGGCCAGGAGGGGGCAGATGGAGGGGATGAAGCAGCTGCCAAACATCTGCACCCCTGCTCTCTGTCTGTGCACCGCCGCCTGCCTTTGTCACAAACGTCCTGCTCCAGCCAGCAGCGGGGATAGGAAGCGTGGATATCTGCAACAACAACAACAAAGCAGTATGAAATGGCCGCGGCGAGGCTGTAACGCTGCCTCTCCGACATCAAAAGAGCACCTGCAAGATCGGCCGAGTTGCATGTTGCAACCTCTCCCTGCAGCATTGAAGTATTCACCCAACACACAGGCAAATAATCACTCTTCTCGTATGACGTCTGAAAAGGCCTATTGTCACCCTCTGTCATTATTGAATCCACACAAACAAACACGCAGGCACTAGGGATTGTGGGAAAGGAATGACGAAATGTGCTTTATCATAAACTGAAGCATCATGATACAAATCCTTTTTTTTGTTGTATTTGTACAGCCACTAGCCAACTGGTAACAAAGGCCAACTTCGCGTTATCCCCATTAGAAACCACAACACACACACCCTCTCTCTCGCTCTCCCTCGCTCTCCCTCTCTCTCTCTCTCCCTCCCTCCCTCTCTCTCCCCTGCTCCTCCCAGCTCACTACGCCTCCTCAGAACTTGTCCTTGTCTCTCCTGGTGGACGCGTCTGCCCACATCCTCCTCTCTGCAGTCGCACGCTGCACTCCGGTTGGTATCTGTTGGCCGCGGGGCTGCGGATGAGGACAGAGGTCCGCGCGAGCACATTTCTGCCCCCCCCCCCCAAAAAAAAAACGCTCAACAAAAGGACTTTTTGAAGTGAAGTTGATGTTTCATTTCGGGAGCACTCCCCTCAACATGAGGGTCCGTACCTGACGTTGGATATTGAACACACAGGCTGCCTGTTGCTACAAGTTCAATATCCATTTTTCTTCTTCTCCCT
Source organism: Myoxocephalus aenaeus (assembly GCA_038501785.1). NCBI lineage: Eukaryota > Metazoa > Chordata > Actinopteri > Perciformes > Cottidae > Myoxocephalus > Myoxocephalus aenaeus. Next base: position 2,107,835 of record JBAMJR010000141.1, on the reverse strand, counting down.
CCTTCTCTCGGCGAACAGAACTGAAGCGCAATTACGCACGGCGAGCGCCATGGCACCGATTTTGGACAGACGTGCTCCCGCTCTGCTCTTGGTGTGGAGCTACTGCGTCCTGGCGGACACCGCGTTCACGAACTTTACGCTGGATAACGAGTTCCACTCCAGTTTCATCCACCGGCGGCTGAAGAGCCAGGAGCGCAGAGAGATGCAGCGGGAGATCCTGTCGATCCTGGGGCTGCCGCACCGGCCGCGACCGCACCTCCACGGGAAGCACAACGCGGCCCCGATGTTCATGTTGGACTTGTACAACGCCATGTCCACGGAGGGGGACGAGGACCGGTACTCCTACCCCTACAAGCCCGTCTTCACCACCCAGGGTCCGCCGATAGCCAGCGTGCAGGACAACAACTTCTTGAACGACGCGGACATGGTCATGAGCTTTGTCAATTTGGGTAGGCTTCTTTATTCTCTCACCCAAAAACTGTTGAAAATACGACTTTACAGGAGTTCGAGACGTTGGAAATGATGGCAAATACTAAAGTCACTATGATGCACCAGTCAGTCTCAATTCTCTAATATTTGTGTTTAAAAAAATACCATAGAGTTGAATTAGGTGAATGTTTGATATATTATAGGTCCCTAACATAGAAATATCTCTTATGGGCACACACATTTTTTCCACATTGTTGGTTTGAGGGATTCTGTATCTGTTGTTAAATGATCTTCTACGTCTGTACAGGGCATATATTCAGTGTTTACTGCAAGTATTGCGCTCCACTTGCTGTTTTTTTTTTTTAGGACCCATCGTTCTGCCATAGGCTATCAATGAGTCAAAGGTGATAGTTGTGGATTGTATCTTGTTCCTTCCGCTTGTATTTTCCTGATACATACATGCACACACAGGAGACCTAGCACAACAACCACCTTTACAACATAATAATAATAATAAGAATACCAGCGGTATCACATTCCAGTGTCCGTCTCTGTTAAACAGCTGTGCAGCCAGCTAATGTCCAGGTGCTGCAGACGATGGACCAGCCAGCAGCTAATATGTCAACCATGTGTTATCTAAAGAATGAGTAAATCAACAGCAGAATGGGTTCAAAGTGCACTGGGTCCTCCCTCCACTCTAATCAGGAGACATCCCTTTAGACAGTCCAAAATAATCAGTGACGTCACTGATAGTCAGTGACGCTCCTAAGTTAGTTTCCTTAGTTTCAGCTGGTCACAGTATCCACTGCCGTGTTGTTGGAGGCACGTCACTCACATGGAATATTTCTGCTTAGTTATTGGTTGTTAAATGAACCAATGTGTTTATCTCATCAGAATGTGTATTGAAATCAAACTGATATGCCATTTCTTTTTTTATTGCTGTCAGCAACAATCAGAGGTTGTTAAGAGCAAATCATCACAGCATTAGCAGGCGGTGTCAGATTTACGGACGGATAAACACATCGCTGCCCCACTTATGTTCCAGATAAGTCGCCGCGTTTAATTAACCTTTTATCGTACTTCGGCAGAGATGTTTGGTGACATTCTCCAATCCTGGAAAGATCATTGTTGGAGTGCCTTGGCTGGAGGGAGGGAGGTGACACTGGTTCCTCCACTCACTGACTGCACTGTGTAATTACCCAGGGAGCTGCTGCATTGTGACTATTTTTGACAGGCTGCAACACAGATGGATTTGACCACAGAGACTCGCAAAGTCAAGGGCCGGGGCCGCAGTAAGCTGACAAGGAAGAAGGGAGCTTTTGAGAGAGGGAGGGAGAGAGAGAGAGAGAAAGACAGACGGCAGATGGTCGGGACTCGGTCCATTTCTTTTTAGCAAGGGATGATGCTTAAAGCAGACAGAGAATGGGTCACATCAGCTGGAGAGAACATTTAATTTAATATATTAGAGGATCATGAAAAGAAAGTCACACAGCTTTTTCCTGTCAAGTCTTGTGGGTAATGTAATTACTGATGGCACTAGTCCAGGCTGAGTTCACTCATTTGCATATAACGTGGGCATTTCTCATTGCATTGTGTATGTGTGTGTGTGTGTGTGTGTGTGTGTGTGTGTGTGTGTGTGTGTGCTATCTGCCACGTGTTGCATCAGTCAGAAGGGTTCATTGTTAGGTTTCTCCCCGAGTCTCATCAAATGTGTGTCCCGGCAGCTTGATTCAAAACATATTCTGTTTCATTACCCTTCACGTGAGAGAGAGAGAGAGACAGAGAAGTAAGCGATGGCTATCGAATGGATTGACTACTTCCTCTCCAAAATTCCTTCCTATCCGCATTTGCTCCTTGTGGGTTTGTTTTCTTATTTAGGTCGTCTGAGAGCAAAATGAGTGTGGCTTTTATTTAAAAACTGTCCCTCCAAAGCTCTGCATGTCTCCATAACTGCCGTGCCAAGGTACATTAGTCAGACTTTGTACACTGGTTGCTGCTTCCTGAGAGGCCAGCTTTCATGCACTGGTTTGTAATTGTACATATACGGTTGAACACTATGACAAGAATGCATCTGATCTCTCTATGGGTGCATCACGAAGGCACAGTGGTAGAATGTAAACTAACTCAAAGAATATATCTCTTAATATTCATATTTTTTTTTAGAAAGATTTGCTCTTCCTCGTCCCTCCCGAGTGCCACTGCTCCACTTTTTGTCGTCAGCTCGTGTGAGTGTTGCAGACTCCGGTACCGCTGCCAGCGAAGGCGGGTGTGGGGCTTTGGGACAGACCCCAGACCCGGGACGTCCTCTCACTGAGTCACCTCGGGTTTAAAAGCCCAGCTGTGTAAATGGCTTACAGCATTCGTTCAGAATGCACACTGCAACACCAAACACAGGTCACCCGTGGCACTGGGTGTGTGCCGGACGTGCCGCGATGACACGCACACTCCCCGTCTCTCAAGGGGGCGACAGAAAAGTGCACCAAAAGGTATGAAAATACATATTATAATAGGTGCTTTTTAATATATTACATGCCACTATTTATAAATATTCTGCCTGTGTGCACACACATCTATACTCCTTCTTGTAACTGTTATTTAATGTAGTCCCACTGGTGTCTGGCAGCATTAACCCTCAGCCACTGTGAATTAGGGCATTTCCTCTTTAACAAACCACAGCTTCCAGGGGTTTTTGGCCGCTACTTTTTTGCCTGCACTGCAGTTCAGTTCAGTTCAAGTTAAACTCACTCAGGCCAGTCAACATCCAGGCGCACATGCACAAACACTCACAACGCCCAAACCTGAAATTCCCATTTACACCTCCGGGAAAAAAGGGCTGTGACTTGGACGTCTGCTATTCGCATCCTGGATGACGGAAACGGTAGCAGCATCAACACCTGTGTTTGTGTGGGAGGAGGGGTTTGAAGTCTTTTACTGTAAAATGTCCGCGTGAGATGTGTTAGTCACCGCTTCCTTATTTTGTCTGCACTCATGCCGTCTGGCATGGATTAACGTAGCCCGAGGTGTGTGTGTGTGTGTGTGTGTGTGTGTGTGTGTGTGTGTGTGTGTGTGTGTGTGTGTGTGTGTGTGTTCAGTATAATGGTTTATTCATCTTCAGCGATCTTATCATGATATTGTTATAAGTTAAAGGATGAGAAAGCAACGATATACATATTCCGTGTACATTATGTATATTATTATATTGTCTGTCTCTCAATACTATCCTACTCTGTCTCCAAGCCCATTGGTTTCTACTGGAAAGGTAAACCATTTTAAAGGGAATAACTCACTTTAAATAGACATTTAACATGTTAATAACAGACATATTGTAACATATTACTCTTATATTGTTTGTTTATCATATTCTAGTGTGATTTTTCACATTTTATATTTTGAAATTTTGTCTTCATACTATTTTGTCTAATGTGCGATGCACCAATTGCCAAGTAAAAGTCACTTTTATGTGCAAACGTACCGTTTGTGATCCTGAATAATGAGCTTTTCTTTAAAGTTTCTTGACCAAAAAAAAAACCCCTGGCCATATAATATCATCAGACTCATACTTTTTAAAGATTCACAGCTGTAATTCAAGACCAGACTAGAGTTTGGTCTCGTACAGTTTGCAATTGGAGTTAATTAAAAGTATAAAAAAAAAAAAAAAACGGGTGTGTTTAATTGCTCTGTGTTGCTGCTGTTAATCTGCACCAGATGTGATACTTTTAAGTACACAAACAAAGTTCCACGGCTCTCTTTCTCTCATTGTGGCGGGATGCAACATTTTGGTCGTTATCTCGCCCCAATCCGAGCCACGATGTTGCACGAAGAACATCCAGTAATCCGCCTTTTTTTTTGTACATAGTGTTTGTCATACTGTATTGTATCTGTGCTGTTTGTGTCACTTGTTTTGGACTGTGCTACTGCCTCTTGGCCAGGTCATCATTGTAAATGAGAATTGGTTCTCAATTGATTTTACCTGGTTAAATAAAGGTAAAAAAAAACAAACATGGAGACCAATTTTAGTTTCAGCATTGTGTCATGTTGAAGCTTTGCCTTTTTTTATTTAACTGGCGAGTTGAGGCTGTGATCAGAGCCGGCAGATGTATCTCAGCAGACTTGTCTGAAGGTGAGTCAGCGCACTAGCAGGTAATTATCCTCTGCGTTACCTTGGTGACCGGACAGGGCACTACCTACCCCTCCACTATTCACATGCACGGCCCTCCGTCGGCTCCCGTTTGTCGGCCATTGGTCTCTGCTTTGCAGAGCGCGTTGACGCAGGAAGGAGACGGAGACCAGAGCCCAAATGTCCCAAACCGATGGATCAGTCGGGACGCATTAGAGGCTTTTGGCCCCCCGGACGGCATTGTGTCACCGGCTCACACACTTGTGTCGCACTGCAGTGTCACTCTCGTACCCTCCCCGTTGCGTTCCTCTTCACGTGGTGCTGAGGTTAATGCAGATGTTTCCCCTCTGTCTGCCGGCCAAAGCAGCTGCGCGGGGAAACTTTATCTTTTTCAGAGTCCAACGAGTCCCCTCATCTCGACCTCCACCATCCCCGTCTGGCCCCGTCTCCAAATCCGTCCGACACGCAGGACCATCTGATACCGACCTTCCCTCCCTGCCCTCCTGAACAAACAGTATTGATGATCAGCGCTGGCCTCCCAGTTTTAATTAGTGAGTTATCCTACGGTCCCGGTGGTGTTGCGTGGTGTTTAGTCTCCAACCTCCTGCTCTGGCCCTCCACCCCCAGGGGTTTAAACCTCCCGTGCTTCCAGACATAAAACATTTCAACACTTTCTCAAGTTCTTTTGTGTGTTTTTCCACTCCCCACCTCTCTCTCTCGTTCTCTCACACATACATATTCACACACACACACACACACTGTCTCTGAACCCAAAAAAACACAGCTTTCCCTTCCTCTCCACTTCATTCCTCACTCCTTCCCTCTCCCATAAACCCACTCACACACACACACACTCTGTTGTCCATCGCTGAGCTGATGGACTTGTCCGTCTCGGTCTCTGCGTCTCTCGCACTCGAAGCTGCTTCTTCCCCGAATGCGTTTGAGGAGGCTTCATATTGAGGAAGAGCAAATGAAAACACAAAGCGGCGTTGAAGGCCAGGCATTCCTCTGTGTGCGCAGCCCGTCCTTGACACTGTTCGCACGCCTTTCTCCCTCCCGTAGATTTGTATAATCGCTTCTGTATTCACTCCTAGTGAAGCAAAAGCACACGCGTGCGTGTGTGTGTGTGTGTGTACGCGTGCTCGTGTGCGCAGTGCAACGCACACACTCTTTTGTTTGGCCCAAGAGGAATGTTTCTGGAGCTAATTAGTGTTATTGAGTGCATGTTTTATTGCCTTCTGCTGGACACGGAGTGAGCAAAAGCAGAGGAATGTAACAGTCGGTACAGATAGCCTTCCTGTCAGGTAATCTCTCCTAATGCTCTCCGCGGTTTGATGTATTACGCTGATGTCTGGTGCGGGAATAAATAACACAAATGGAGACGAATGCAGACTCTATTAAGCTTGCAGGCGGCCGGCAGATCCAGGGAAAACGCTGTTTTTTCCTCCTCCATTTAGTGTCTCTCAGATTCACCTGTTGAACCCAGGAGTCCAGAGTGACATCTGGATGCACATAGCGGAGCCTCTGTGCTCTTGGCTCCGGCTCAGGCGCTTGCCTGGGAGGGATGATGAAACGCTCCGCGGGTGGGACTCGACAATGTGGCAAGTGGTCCAAAAGGCCCAGATGTGCTAAGCAGCGGCGGGCGTTCTAGCTTCGTGATGGACGGCGCTCCTTCGTTGCCAGGAATGTTGGGCTCGTTTTAGTTTCTCTAATGATTTCACTCTCCGGCTCTTACTTTTTTTTTGTTCCTGTCCGCCTCTCCAAACGTAGCGAGCCAATATCCGCAACCACATGTGTGTAGAAAGAAGAAGAATTGAGACATTAAAGTGAGCTGCGAGATATGAAAATAACAAAGAATGAGTGATATTCCGACCCGTTTAGCCACTTCTCTTTCATCTGGGTTACTTTGGCCTTTCCTTATCAGTGACCGGCAGCACATAAGACTCCCCTGCACTTCTATGACGGCGGGTACCAAGCAGTGAAGCCGAGAGAGCAGATGTGGGCCAGAGCGCAGCCAGAGATCCTGGGACTGCTGCGAAAACAAATGCAGTACTTTTTTTGCTTGGTATTGGGGCACCGAAAGGGCATAAGGGGAGAGGAGGAAGGAGATGAGATGAGAGGAGAGGAGCAGGGAAGGAGAGACGAAAAGGTGGATCAGGAATGGGTGCCGTGCATTTCTTTTAAACAGAGCGCATTGCTGTGTTTATTCCCTGTCCTTGTGGGAGAGTAATGTGCTTTCAGAGCATTCGTTATGCATGGTAAAACACTATTTTCGAGCCACTTACCCTGCCCAGTCACCAGCTGCACTGCATGATGTGCGTTAGTTGTCCTCGCGGAAGATTGCGTTAGCGGAAGCCCGTAATACTGACCAGATTTCTCCACAGGTCCCAACAGCCAAATGAAAGCTTGTAAAAGCCAAGCAACAACTTGAATGCAAGTGTTTTTTTTTTTATATAAGTGATGAAATTGTGCAGCGTAGAATATGAGCTGCTTGTGGCAGTTTTCTGTTTGTTTAGGCGAGCGTACAGCGCTATTTTGTTTATTGAAAAAAAAAACAATAGGCTGTAATCAAAACAAAATAAACAACCAGCTGATAAAAAAATCCGGGTGCCAATGTGCTCGTCATGTGTGCCCATGATGCCGTTCTGGGATGCAGGAGGAAAATATAAAACAGTTTTATGTCGACACCGGGGAAATCCGTGTGTGCCAATGTGCGTATTGTATGTGCATTTCTTTTTTTTTTTTTTTTTAGGTCCTATAATAAGAGGCGGTTTGGCTGGTCGAGGAGGGTGTGGCCCCTGTGGCCACAAAATTAAAGAACATAAAACACAAGGGGATGAGGGGAATAGTGAGAAGGGGAAACTGAACGGCTGTGGTTCCACGTCTCCGAGTTGTTTTATCCTGCAGTTGAAGAGGAAGTGCAGATGGTTACTGTGGCATTAGCACAGAGAGATCCCTCTCTGCTTGGCACCGATCTCTCCACACCCCTTCATCCCTGTCTCTCAACACGTTCTATCACGCGGCAGAACAATGGCCGCTGAAGATTTAGGATGTGGTTTTCTTTGTCGTCACCGTCGCCTTTCACCGTAGTGCAGCGTCTCTTGAAAGACTTCTGAGGGAAACACGGCGAAGTAGACGTTTCCAATTTCGGAGATGACTCAATTTGCCCTGCAGGGACCTTCAATCAGCGTAGCGTGGGCTCTTCAGATTCACCACTCTGGCTTACAGTTAGACGAGGTTCTTCCCATACGTTTAAAGAAGGTAAAAAAGCGAACCACTAATGGTATCAAAGAAGCTTCAAGTTAGACGTTAGGATCGAGAATACTCTTTTGTCTGTTTGTGAAATGTGAAGCTAAAGCCAGCAGGCGGGTCTCCACTGGTTTGCAACTTCTACCAGACAAGAAATAGTCCAGCGCATAAACTCCTGCAAGTTGTAGTTTTTTTTACGCGGTTCTTTACGGATTAAACAAACAAGATATTACTTGTTTATTAGTCACAGGGTTCTTACGGTCATGGAAAACCTGGAAAAGTCCTTGAAGAAAAAAAAAAGAATCCCAAAAGTTTTGGAAAAGTTATGTAAATGTGTTACATTCATGTGTTCATGGCGTTCATTTACACTGAGTTTGAAATAATGAATATGCTTTTGAAAAGAAAGACGCTCAAAATATAAACAGGCATCCATACAGGCATCTATATAAATGTTTATTCTTTTAATCAAACTATTGTCTCTCATTCATTTGTGTCATTTAAGGTTTACTGTATGCTTTGTATTCTCATTGTTAGTTTAAATACTACATTTTCTCACTTTTTCATGTTTACACCGAGATTTCACAAAATGTTTGGTCATGGAAATTTGGTTTAAAGTCATGGAAATCAATTGGTCAAGATGTGTATGAACCCTGTAGTCAGCGTTAGAGGTGCCGGCAGGCGGATTTTGTCACATTATGACAGAGCAACGCTAGCTGTTTCCCCCTGTTTTCAGTCTTTATGCTAAGCTAAGCTAACCAGCCGAGCGAGGTATCGCTCTTCTTATCTACAGAAACTCTCTGCCAGAAAGCGAATGACCATATCACCTGAAATTAAACTATTATTTTAAACTAAAACTATCTGCATGGTGAGGTACCAATCTAGGGAAGGTGATTTGTGATTTTCGTGGTTTGGACGGACCGACCCTTTAGCGCAGCAGCTGCTGCTGCTGCGCGGTCGCTCTGTGAAGGACTGAGGTAGAGGCTTTACAGTCGGACACATTCCTGTGAGTTCCAGGCCGTTGCATATCCAGTATAAATCTCTGGTCCATGATGCCCAGCGAAGCGTGAGGTGGAACCCAGCACTACAGCTTACAGGGTGCAGAGGGCGAGCGTGTTTGATGGCTGCTGCGAGAGGGAGAGAGAGAGAGTTCACCAAAGCCGCTCCGGGTATAATCTCAGGCCTCTCAATGGCCCTCAGAAAAGTTTAGTTCAACCACAAGTCTTAAATGTAAAGACTCTTCTTCCTGTGGTTACTGCTTCTACTTGCACACAGGCACGTGATCACACACACACACACGCACACACACACACACACACACACACACACACACACACACACACACACACACACACACACACACGCGCGCTGCAGTGAGTTAATGATCGTTAAGTGTCAGTAAGTTATAGCATTAAACTCCGCTGACCCTTTCCCAGGGAGCCAGCGCTGTCGGGCCCCGCCGCCGCACAAATACATCACACAGGCATGATGTCATCAGCAGTCGCCAGTCGGCAGGATGTTTCCTAACGTGGTAATCGCCCTACTGTGGGTAGTCACCCGGTACCCAAGAGATCAAACCGTCTGTACTCTTTTTTTGTAGGATAAACATCTTGAGCACTCTGCCCTTTCCTTGCACTCTGTTTTTCTTCCCCTCTCTCCGTTTGGCTTCTGGAAAGTATGACTGACTCGTTCCCGACACTGTGCTTAAAAACATTGTCGAAAAGGAAGACGGATCATTACGGGCGCGTCAATCAATTTAGCGTGACTTTATGTGGCGTTACGGTCGGCTTCATTTACTTCCGTATGAAATGATCTGACCCCGATTTGACTTATCGCCTTCTTTCGAGTTTCTGGTTTGTGAATCAGGTGTGTGCCGTTAGAGTTAATGGGCTCTCCGGGGGGATGCAGAATGAGCTGCAGATAATGGTTGCACAGTAATCTCAAGAGAGCTGAAGGTGGAATGGGAGGGAGGGGAGAGGGATGGAGGGAGGGAGGGAGGGGTGGGGGCGCTTAAGCTGTCGGTTGAGAGAAGTGAGAGTGGTGCCAGGGGTGAGATCCCCCTCCTGCAGAGCAGCGGAAGCGTGCGAGGCGGGACTGAGAGGTGTGAGGGTGCCGGACAGACGCTTGGGCTAATACGAGCCGTCAGATTTGGCCCGCTGCAGCTCCGGAGCTCGAGGTGTCGGAGAAGTGTCTTAGGTCTGCTGGCCCGGCAGAAGGGGGGGGGGGGGGGGGGGGGGGGGGAGGAGAGGGAGGAGAGCGAGATACAAGTAGAGAGAAAAGGGAGTTACAGGATGAGGCTGGTTATGTTTTTGTGAGTTCCATAAAACTAAAACCAACAGTGTTAGTGCGTCTCTGAATACTTTCTGAATTCCTCAGCTTGTCAGCGGCTCTCAGCCTCAAGCTGCATTTGCTCCTATTGAAGAATTTAGGTCAAAAGTTTGATTTTGATTTTTGTAAAAGGCTAGACGATTTCCCAACACACATGAGAATTATAGTCTTTTTTTAAGCAAATGTTACTCAAACAGGAGTAAATAGTGTATTTTTTAACTATTTTCAGCTGCGGCTTTGGTGCGAGTAGGATGGTGCTGCGGTGCCTATAATCATGGGAATGAAGGAACTCGTCACCCACTATACAGGGTTCTTACGGTCATGGAAAACCTGGAAAAGTCATGGAATTTTAAAATGGTTATTTCCAGGCCTGGGAAAAGTCCTTGAAAAAAAAAGAAACTCCCCAAAAGTTTTGGAAAAGCCTTGGAAATGTGTTTTATATTCATGTGTTCATGACGTTCATTTACGCTGAGTTTGAAATAATGAATATGCTTTTTAAAGAAAGACGCTCAAAATATAAGCAGGCGTACATACAGGCATCTATATGCATGTTTATTCTTTTAATCAAACTATTGTCTCTCATTCATTTGTGTCATTTAAGGTTTACTGTATGCTTTGGAATTCTCATTGTTAGTTTAAATACTACATTTTCTCACTTTTTCATGTTTACACGGAGATTTCACAAAATGTTTGGTCATGGAAATTTGGTTTAAAGTCATGGAAAAGTCATGGAAATCCATTGGTCAGAATGTGTATGAACCCTGTATGTATATATATATATATATATATTTATATATATATATAAACATACACTTTTCTTTGGTAGGAGAAATAAGCTATATCATCCTTTGGCTACGCTAACAATACTTGTAAGTAGGATCATACATGAACACAAAATAAAGTACAGCCATGTTGAGAGGGATTTTTGATAACAAAAGAATATGTATAATATGCAGTTAAATGAAATAACACTCAGAAAGCATGGCTCTTTTTTTCTGGAAAAAGATCAGAGCTTTTGGATGTTAGCGGGCAGAGACTCTGGAGGACGTGGTGAGGAAGCTGCAGGCCGTGTGGGGAAGCATAACTCAGTGTTCACACCGTATCACCCTCTGGTGACCAGGCGCACTGGAGGTTTAAAGGACAGAGAGGTCGTCGTCATCCCAACGTCTCTGATGTGTGCTGCTGTGCATGTGTGCGGCGCACACAAGTCAAATGATGTGGGCCAACTGTGCACCGTCAGCAGTTTGTATAAAAAGCAAATCGGGCATCTGACCAAATGATAAAAGCAGCTCACTGTGTGTGTGTGTGTTTGTGTGCACACATGTGTGTTTGTCTCTTTTGCATGTGTGTGTTGTTGCATCTTTAATTATGGATTACAGAAACCCATAATGATTGAGTTACCGTGTGCTGTGACGCACAAGGCCGCTCGCTTCACAGGAAACACTTTGTGATAGTTTGTGTGTGTGTGTGTGTGTGTGTGTGTGAGGAGCGTCGTCCAGATCAGACGCCGCCTCCTCAGAATGAAGGACTCATAAGCCATGAGAGGGTGTGTTCCCCATGTTTGTGGTGTGCGTATGTTCGCGACACAGGTGGGGCGATGGCTACTCACTTCCTCCCAGAGGAAGTCATAAATGCACCCGCTTGGCTTTGACTGTGCCTCTCCCCCTCATCTAATGACTGCCATACTGCTGTAATGGCCTGGAAGAGAGAGAGAGAGAGAGAGAGAGAGAGAGAGAGAGAGACAGAGGCTATACACTCTGTGGGCTACACTCTCCTTTTTCGCTCAAACTGTACAGATGAAATTCATGCGATGAGGAGTGGAAATGGAAAGCGACGCGAGAGAAATAGTTGGTGTGGGAGTTGCACCGCGGCATCCAGCTGTTCTCACAAGGAAAAAAAATCAAGAGCTTTCACAGTGGAGGGGCGGCAGGTCTGGCTTTCTCCCCAGAGGGAGTGCACCTGCGCTCAGCTGCAGGAGGAGTGAGAGGTCCCTGGTGTGGTGGAAGAGCAAGCAGGCCCTGGAGCAGAGCGGTACGAGGGAGGATGAACTAGTAGTCCTTACTTTGTTATATTCCTCTTTTTGAATGGACCAGCCCAAACGGTTGGAAACCAGCGGACTAGTATTCAAGGGTTCAAGGATAAGTTATTGTCATAATGCAACACAGGACCAAAACTAATTATCTAGATAGACATTCGACATCTTCACATAAAAAATAAATAAAAATCTGCATCAGATTTGACTCTGTTTGAGTCCCAAGCATCATTGATTGTAAACACAGACTCCGCCTCCTCTTGGCCCGCTGGAGTCCTGCCCGTCAAGTGCAAGCCTGATCCGGGACCACGATGGAGCCGGGTCTCTGTAAAGACGTGGGCTCAACGCTCACCAACCTCCTGTTGAAGTCATATTTCATCCATCTTATCTTTCTGTGACAGGACATCAGACAGCCAGGGGTAGGCTGGGTAGTGGAGTAGCATTAGGTGCTATCTGGGTTAGCTCCGCCTCCATCTCGGCTCTCCCGACTCTCCTCTTGGGGCAGTTTGGTCCGGCAGGTCTGGCTGGTTGGTCCACAGTGTGGACAGAGGGATTGATAAAAGTCTAACTCCATTTTTTTTCAGACTTCTCAGCGTCTCAAACCAGTCCAACGTGTCCCCGTAGCAGATCCAGGACAAAGTGAGCCCAAAGCTAACGGCCAACAGGCCGAAGAGCTGTCCCTCATAGAAGAGTAATTAGATCCCTTCCTTACTCCTGCTCTGGCCAATCATCTCTCAGTGCTGCCTTTTCGTACAACGTCCTTCAGCAACTGGGTTTAATAGAGACGTAAATGAAAGGGGTCGTAGGGCGAGAAAGTCCACTGGGAAAACTAAATAAGAGGGGAAACGGGTCAGAGGAAGACAAAGAGGCAGGTGTGCGGTGAAGGAAATGACACGCACGAGAAGGGCAGTGAGTCACGCATCACTTTTACATCACTGCACACTTATATTACTAACAGCTGGTATGCTGGGTTCAGAAATTATTTGGAAGTGTTATGTGTGTGTGTGTGAGTGTGTGTGCCGATAGCTCGGCAAAGATCTCGCCAAGTTCAGATACAGGCGACTCCGATTAAAAAAAACAAAAACGATGGATGGTTGCTGGAGAGGGCATGAGGTCGACGTCTTAACTGTATTAGGACCGTAAACTATTATGTTCACGGCTCTAGGGACGCCTGTCCACCACTGTGGTTCAACAGAAGTTTCTCAACAGCTAAGAAATGTTGTACAAACATTCATGGTCTCCAGAGGATGAATCTAATCATTTTTTGACTTCCAGTAGTCCAATTATTGGAAATAAATAAATGTTATAACTTTGGCTATTCCTAAACTTTTTGTCTAACTTCATTATCAGGTCTAAATTTCACGTCTGACCAAATAGCTGCACAACTACTGACATTCCCATGGGCCTAATCTTTCAGCGTTAATTACCAAGATGGTAAAAACATGTTCAACATTAAACCTTCTAAACTTCAGTATTTTGGCATTTTCAGCATTTAGCTCAACGCACCGCTGTGTGTACAGCCTCAGAGAGAGTGTGTCTGTCGACTCCTTTTCTTGTTTCATGTAATCAATCATTTGGATATATAGATGTCAGGTAAACAAATATCACTTTTTTTTTTTTTAATGCCCGTCACATTTCCCAGGATGACGGCTTTAAACTGTTTTTTTTTCTGAACCCCCAAACTCTAAGATTGAATTTGAATTATTATAATACAATGTAAATCTCTGTACTTTCAGTCTAGTTTTGATTGGTGCTGTTTAACAAGGAAGGAAAGTCATTTCTAGTCTAATCTACAATATATAGTAGTTGAGGAAAAAAAACAGCTCAAAATGCCATTGATGCTCTGGGAAGATGATGTAGTGTTTTCATGTTTTTCGTAAGCTCATAAATGATGTATTGAGTTTGTGTGTGTATCTGTTTGTATACTTGTGGGCGGTCTGTCTGACAGTTGATAAAGAGGGAGGTGGAGGGACAGCCAGGAGATGTTGAGAGACAAGGCGCTGACCCCTAGGATGTCCTGCTGGGACATGAGAGGAGCAGGGTCAGCGGGGCCACGTCTTGCGGCTGCAAGGAGGTGGGGTTGTGGGGCTTGGAAAGCCGGGATGAGAGAGAGGAGGGGACGGGGACGGGGTGCACCAAACACGGAGCCCCCCCCCCCCCCCCCCCCCCCCCCAGCTCATGAGAACCAGATGAAGGGCAGACTGGATGACTCTCTGGGGCTGCGAGAGGAAGAGAGCGAGAAGAAAGGGACTCATAAAGCTGTCAGAATCCGCCTGCATCTCTCTATCATGGCTCAGTGTGCGCCACATGCAATTCTTCCAGTGTAGTACTCGTGAATGTTTCAATCGTAAGCCAACATGTGTACTGCACATCTAGAGATGTGTTTAATCCGGGACTGCCCCCACAGTCTGACAAGCTATGTCAGCTCCTTGCTAACAGCCGTGGAGGATAAACTGTAGAAAATGTGAGAGGAAAATTTGCTTTTGCACTTTTTTTGTTTCTTTTTGAGATGCAACTCAATGCTACACAGAAAAAAAATGTCTTTTTGTGTTTAATATGAAGCAACATTACCCCATCTGTGTCTCCCTGCACACATTTTGAATCCCTGCTGGTGGAGAGGGGAAAGAAGCATTTTCTGCATACGTGCAATCCGTCTCATTTTTGTGGTTTTTATTGTTGTTGTTTTTTTTGCAGTGGAGCACGATAAGGAATTCCTGCCAGTGCGGCGACATCACCAAGAGTTCAGATTCGACCTATCCCGGATCCCGGAGGGCGAGGCGGTCACCGCCGCCGAGTTTCGCATTTACAAAGACTTCATCCACGAACGCGTCGACAACGAGACCTTCCGCATCAGCATCTACCAGGTGTTGGAGGAACACGCTGACAGGTGAGCGCGGCTGTGTAGATTTGTGTTTATCCGTCAATCATGTCCAATTTCAATATCGCAGGTTTTGTTTTTTGTGAAAAAAAGCCTGTTCTTAATCTTTAGGTTTTGGGCTAATGTTCCTAATGTAATTACATCACCCTGGGATCTGCTAATTTTTTTATATCTGCCTTCGTCATTATGTTCTTATATTTTAAAATAAGCCCTTATCTGGAAGTTTCTCCACCCGAAGGAGGTCTCAGCCATCTCCATGTGTCAGTAATCCGGGCTGTGCAGAAGGTGTATGTGACTCAGGAAAGGCCCGTGTCCTGCTCTCCTCGACCCCTCCTCAAGGTTTCTGTTGTCCGGAGGGAACAACACCGGCATTTATTCCTTTGCCAGAGACGGGCCCGGGTACATGAATGAAGCAGAGCTCTGTGACACACTATCTGCCCTGTCAGAAAATAGGTCGGGATACATGAATGGCCACATGAAGAACAAGGGATTTTAGTCTCCGATGGTAAAAGAGTAGAAAATCCAGAGTTCAGTGTCGGACAATGGGACTGAATTGGATATGCACTATTTCACTCGCTACTTTTCACACAGTTCTTTCGCAGCTGTGTTTTCTCTCTCTCTCTCTCTCTCTCTCTCTCTCTCTCTCTCTCTCTCTCTCTCTCTCTCTCTCTCTCTTTGGCTTTGTAGCTCTTCCACAGAATTTTTTTTCCGAGCCAATGATGGACTGTGTGTATGAAAGGACCGGTCGTTTATAAAGCCATTATTGTCAATTAAGAAAATGAAGTGTTCCCCTGGGCCTCACCATCTGGAGCCCTCCCTCCCCGTCCTCCTCCCTCGGTCTCATTCTTACTCCATCTCTCTCTCTTTGTTTCACTCCGTCACACTCCTCCGACTCCCTCGCTCCACTCCATTGCTTCGCTTTGCGCTCCGGTCACTTAGCTTTACGCTCCGTCACATGGGTTCAACCCGTCTCTTGTAATTGTGCACATAACCCCCGTTGACTTCTGTTCATCTCTGACTTTAAACGTGAACTGCTCTTCTGTGTCCTTCTCAAGGGAGTCCGACCTGTTTCTGCTGGACTCTCGGGTGATCTGGGCAGCAGAGGAGGGCTGGTTGGTGTTTGACGTGACGGCCACCAGTAACCACTGGGTCCTGAACCCTGGCAGGAACCTGGGTCTGCAGCTGGCCCTGGATAGCACAAAGGGTGAGTGTCACTCAGATCAGTGTGTTCCCCCGGCACATGGGAAGTCTGTTTGTGGCATGTTTTTGACAGAGATAGACGGCTGAACTGTAACGTTGGAGGGTTACAGCAGACGGCGCTAGAAATAAAGGAATGGCGTCCACGTTTTGAGTGACAGGACTTAGACTGGGATTGACGCGGCTTATATACAATAGAACTTTTTCGAATAAGAAGCATTTGGTTATGGTCTTTTATTAAAGATCTTCTCAGTAATTGTAATAAATTACGAATCAATCATCCTTAAGGTTAATGTTCCTGCGCCAGCTACTGATATATATCTTAATTAATGAAAGTATTGTAGGTGTGAATGAAAGTAGTTAAAGTAGGCCAGTTATCCATCCGTTACCAGTTATACCCAGGAAGCGACATCCGGTTCTGAAAAGTGAAGACAATGCCGAAGTGTCTTAAACCTGCATTCTCTCTCATGGCCATCAGGGGGGCGACTCCTACGGTCGTAAAAATAAGTCTGATTGTAAAGAAGTCTATGAGAAAATGACTATACATCTCACTTAGTTCATTCCCTCTGTAAACATGAGTTTATGTCTCAATCTCTAGTTTCAAGTCTTCTTCAATACAGCATGATGTTCATTTACTAAGTTATGGTCCATTTAGAGCAGTGGTTTCTGTCACGCCCCACTTTGGAGGAAGAAAAATGTTCGGGCCGCACCGCCCCAATAAAATTGTAACAAAATGGTCCAACCTTTTGTGACTCCTCCATCCGTGCTTTTAAAGAAAACAAATTGAAAAAATTAAAATCCCTTTCAAGTAAACTAGAAAGGGATTTTCTGCTCCATCAGACAACAACTAACTAATAACATGTGCAATTACTTTGTTAGAACAATGCAAATAAAGTTTATCTGTGCAAAAAATAACTAATATTTGGCAAAAAAAAAGTACCTATTGTGGCTGCAAATAACCTGTTTTGCACTGAATATATGTTCAAGATAATAACGATATGTTCAACCTGTGCAAAACAAAATGAGTGCAGATGTGTGAGCATCAGGTTGTCATCAGTATTAGTGGCTGCAGTGAGCTGCTTTCCTCTACAAATATTTTTAAGACAGGGTTGTAGATTTGATACGGCCTCTCTCAATTCATGCTCAATGTTGAGCTTAGATCTGTTTTCTGTTTTGAGAGACGCAACAGCAGAAAAGCCGACCTCACGGAGATCTCACAGAGGCGTTTAGCAAAACGGCAAGAGTCGGCGAGTCGCGCAGCGTAACCTGTTAACGGCTAAACGTAAACATTTCCACGAAAGTACAGGCATTTCTCCATGTATTTATTAATGACGTTTTATGTCCGTGTACCGTACTTTTCGGGTTATAAGCCGCTCCTACGGCTGATCAGTGTCCCCGCTGTAGCAAGCTAGTAGCGCTGCTAGCTAGCGCTGCTAGTAGCGCTGCTAGATAGCGCTTCTGCTGCTACCGGCCACTGCTGCTGCTACTACCCGCGTCCCCTCTGCCCAAGTCGGGTGTCGAGCCTGGTCCCGCTACCTTCGGTGGTTTTCAGGGAGCTAGCGGAAGTTAGCGGAAGTTAGCGGGGAAGTGACGGAGCGCTAGCAGGAGCCCCAGCTGGCTACAGCGGGGAGCTGTCGGGGACACTGACCGAAGGCAGTAGCGGCTTATAACCCGAAAAGTACGGTACTTTGTACTTTTGTACTATGTAAAGTCAACATGTTCATGGGGAGAGTGGTCGTCCTGAAACCACAAGGTAGCCGGTTGGATCCCTGTTCTCCATAGTTTCATGTTGAAGTGTCCTTAAACAAGACGCTGAAGCCCCAGAGCTTCACAGCAGCACACTGCTCCTTAATTACTAAGGATGGGTAAATGCAGAGAATAATTTCCCCACTGTTGGATTAATAAAGGATTATTTATAAAAAATTAAAAAAAGGATATATATTTGTATATATCTGCATTTCACCCGCGCGCCCCACCTGTAATACCTCCGCGCCCCACTAGAGGGTCGCGCCCCACAGTTTGAGAACCACTGATTTAGAGTTAAACGGACCATTAAGCAGGGTATGCTTCAGGGTGTGGATACCTTGTGTCTCTACCACAGTGTCACTCCTCTGTAGAGTCCAAATAAGGGTCACTTGGATCAAACGGATCCAAAAGAACGACATGTATCTCTTTAAAGTGGAGTGGATGTTGTTTGACGTCTGAACAGACCAGACGGTCTGCATTATAGAACAACACGCGCTGACATCAGTGCAAGAATCTCTTGATTCATTCCTCGTGTGCGCACGGCAAAGATAAATCAAAACCTGGCCCTCATCATTCATCATCAGCCGTTCACCCCCGTCTTCATCCGTCACACCCTCAGCATCATCAGCAGGCTTTCAGAAAGCACACTCTGTTATCCTGAGGATCACATCTCAGCTGGAGTTTGTCATCACAGGGCTTGAGCTGTTAGTCAGTGGAAAAAAACTTCATCAACAAACACTGTGAGGTACAAGAATATTATCTCTCTGGCTCGATGGCAGGATGTTACATGTCAGGTGAGGAAAACAGACACTGTATTGCTTTTGTGTTGTGGGAGGGGAGCGCTGGAAAGGCCATGAGAGTGTGTGTGTGTGTGTGTGTGTGTGTGTGTGTACGAAGGGTTATTGGTGAGCATGCACAGACAGGCACACGGGACATCCCGTCGCCGACGGGGGACCAGAAGCTTTGATTTACCACGTAACGGGCGATCAGGCACACATTCTTCTCCGCGAGAAGTAGATAGACACTGCTGGAGAGCACATGCACGCACACACACACACACACACACACAAAACGCACACTCCGACAACAAGTAGAGACGCTTTGATGTCCGCTGTTACGTTTTTGTTCTTGGCATTTCAGAGGTGAAGAAGGGATGAGAGAAAAAAAAAAGGGAAAGGAATTCACGGAGGGAAATCTCATTTGTAAAACAGAAAAGCGGAAAGACCACACGCATGCAAAATATACACATCGGGGGGGCCACACATTTATTTCACAAATTCTCCTCGTACATCACCACGTATGACCAAAAAAAAAAAAAAAAAAAGCGAGACGTCCGCGACGCCAGCACCTGTTTGAACCGCTCTCTCTGTCTCCCCCTGCAGGCGAGAGCATCAACCCCCGCGCGGCCGGGCTGATCGGCCGCAGCGGGCCTCAGAATAAACAGCCCTTCATGGTGGCCTTCTTCAAAGCCACCGAGGTGCACCTGCGAAGCATCCGCTCGGCGCAAGGAGGGGCCAAGCAGCGCAACCCCAACCGCTCCAAAGGGACGAAGAACCAAGAGGCGCTGAGAGTGGCCAATGTTGCAGGTAAGCACGCAAAGTGTGTGTGTGTGTGTGTTTTGTATTTTCAGCCAGCGCTGATCCACTCCAACACTTTTTTTTCTTGGCTATGTGAGAATGAGAATTCTTAAACGCGAGCATCCACGACTGCACAATACATCCAACAAAAAGCACGGTGTGATTTCTTGCAGTGCAAAAAAAAAACGCTTTGTTCTTGGAGGTGTGAGAGCGCTGTGTTTATGTGAAGCGCTGAAACATTAGACCGTAATGCCTGGGCTTCAAAAAAAATTATCCCTCTGCTGTCTTTGTTTATTTGCACGAGCGTTACAGAGCCGGCGGGGCCAAGTTCCCCGCGTGGAGGTGAGGCAGCGCAGGCTTTTATGGCGAGAACACATCTGCGTTGCGCTGTAGGGCAACCGGGGCCACAACACATGGGCCAAATGGGCCTGTGTGGAACTTTTGGATACCAGCGGTCTTTTAACTGGATGATGAGAACCAGTTGCTCATGATCATTTCCAATGCGAGCCGCTCTCGGGAACTTAATGTAGCGCAGAACCCCAGAGGTCACCAGAGGAAGCGAGAGAGAGAGAGAGAGAGAGAGAGAGAGAGATACCGTTAGATAGAAAACAGACCTTTTTTTTTACACGTGGATGGGGTAAAAGGGGAAAGGAAATGTTGAAAGGAGCGAAGATGAAGGAAGGGAGAAATAAGTAAAGGCTTGAGTTCGGGGAAGAAAAAAAAAAAGTGGGCGAGTCCACTCTGTGTTGCACATCTGTTTCATCCAGTGGAAACTCAAAGCCCAGCAGAGTGACCTCTAAGCAGGGTGGCCCATTCATTTGAAACAATTACCAAACTGCTGCTGTATCTGGAGGTTGTTTCCTTCAGCCATTGTTTGAATGTTAATGTTTTGTATGTGGATATTGGCTGTGTTTAGGTCTGTTCCTTATCATCTCTAATTGGGGGTCTGACCACAGAATGATCACTCTTGCAGCTGAATGGGATAACAGTAAAGACCTCTCTCCTGTCTTCCTCCTCAGAAAACAGCAGTACCGACCAGAAGCAGGCCTGTAAGAAGCACGAGCTCTACGTCAGCTTCAGAGACTTGGGGTGGCAGGTACGGAAAGCGTTGCTTGAAGTCTAAATCGGACACTTCTGGTTGCAATATCCAAGAATCCTGAGGAATGGCGGACTAGAATCCGTCCACATAGGGTGTTGTTTTCAGCTGGACGTGCTCACTGAAGTCTCTCTGAACTTTGTCCTCTTACTGACCAGCTGCCACACAAGAGGCACTCTTTGATAACTGTATTCTCTGAGCAATAAGCTGCAGACTTTTTTTTTTTTTTGTCTTTCCAGCTCTGCTCTCACCCTCTGATTATCTGCAGTGGCATGATCAGGCCAGACGCCACTGAAAGAAAGAAATGCATTGAAAACAATCAGTCACTTAATCTCAAGACAGAATATAAATGAGCAACAATGTAGTCATTAAAAATGCCACTGGTTCCATCTTCTCAAATGAGAATATTTTCTGGTTTTCTCTGTCTTCTAAGGGACTAAATCTTTGTATTTTTTTTACTTTTGCTCAGCCAGAACAAGAGCCCTTGAGTCTCCTGCCATTTTATAGACTATTAATCAATAGAAATAATGGGCAGATTAAAAAACTAATGACAATGTGTGGTCGTTGCACCTGTAAATTCATAATTTGATTAACAGCTGTACTGTTTCTTTTTTAGTAAAGGTGCAATTACAACATCATCTATCATCAGAAAAAGGCTCAAGTGGTACAAAAAAAAGACCACTTTCCCAAATTCTCCAAACTGAATTTCTCTCCCCTCTTCTCTCAGGACTGGATCATCGCTCCAGAAGGTTACGCGGCGTACTACTGCGAGGGAGAGTGTGCCTTCCCGCTGAACTCCTACATGAACGCCACAAACCACGCCATCGTGCAAACCCTAGTGAGTAAAAAAACACAACAGCAGTCATGTGGAGAGTCTAATCATCTCATCATCTGTCAAGACGATGTCGCCGCTGTCGGAACGACTGCATTTAATGATCCAGAGCAGATGCAGATTGTATTTTAGAGTAAACCGTCATCGGTGATGTGATGCAAGACGACAGTTTGAAAGCGGTTTATTCCCACAGTGCTTAGAGTCAGTGTGTGTGTGTGTGTGACGCTTCCTTTTTGCACCATTTGTCAACATCGGTTCGTGGTGTAATGATGAGTTTAACGTTTAAACCCGCTCTCCTTGCTCTTCCCAGGTTCATTTTATCAACCCGGAGACGGTTCCTAAGCCCTGCTGTGCGCCCACACAGCTCCACGCCATCTCGGTGCTCTACTTCGACGACAGCTCCAACGTCATCCTCAAGAAATACCGCAACATGGTGGTCAGAGCTTGTGGCTGCCACTAGACTGTCAGCATCTTCACTTAGACACACACACACACACACACACACACACACACACACACACGAGTAGAAAGGGCTTCCTCTTGCTGTCGGGCACCGTTTGAAACATGGAGAGGGGATTTGGGAGGGTGGTGCGTGTGTTTTAATGATCGCTCAGCCTGCTGTGTGTTTACGGTCGTCCTGAAGTAAACGCCATGTCTGATGTGCGGCTGAACAGGGATTTCAAATCATTTTTAAACTCCCCCACCACGAGTGCACACACACACACAAACACGCACACACACACACACACACACACTCACGTTTGTGCTTTCTACTGTGTATACAAGACATTAAAAGCAGTGATTGTACTGTATATTCATTCACAGTCAACAATCTTTTGTTTATTTCAATAATTGTTATTGTAGTTGATTCTTTTACTGTAGATTTTATTATATATATATATATTTTTTATGACTGAGAGACCCAGATGGATGTTCTGAATTTCTTCCATGTACAATACTGTGTAAATATTTTTCTTTTCTTTTTTTTTTGTTTCAAAACAAAGCAAGAGCTGTATTTATTTCCTAGAAATGTCCCCTGGGGGTCGTGTGTTTTCTCCCCGTTTTGTAAATGCTGCCTGTTTTCTTTCACGCGATAGTGCTCTCAAAACTCCGAGCAAACAAAATTGACAGAAAACTACTTTTGACGCTCCTCTTTTCGGGCCTCGCGCGGACGGCGGGAGGCCATTTTTTTGTTTTTTTGTTTTACGACAACTTTCTGCACGTTGCATCGGTCGAAGCCGTTCCGTGCACCTGACGCACATTTACACGGCGACAACCGGCTGAACTGAGCGAGACGGAGCTTTTGTTCAAAGCGTCTGGTTCTGTGCGCTCGACATTTTCAGGTTTATATTCCTCTGCTGTAACACAATCTGTCATATTTAATAGGTCTATTTATTGAGAGCTGGCCACGGTGTGCTCCAATGTCTCAACCATGTTTTACTGCTGAACTGGTACAACAATAAAGTGGGAGAAAAAGCAACAAAGCCACCTGGAGGAGTTTTAATTATGGATGAAAAGCAGAATTTATTTGATGTGCCGGGCGTGCACTGTCTCCACACTTTAAATATTTGCTTGGATTACAGCTTCATCGTTCACCTCGCTGACCTGAGATCTGTCTGAGATGTGCTTCATTGTGCAGAGGCAAGCTGAAAACCTTTTGCTTTCTCAGGTTCATGTTAGTGTGTGTGTGTGTGTGTGTGTGTGTGTGTGTGTGGTTCACGCCTGTGAGGTGGATGTGGGTTTTTATGTCTTTGGGTAGGTGGATGTGAGCACATGCATTTTAATGTATAGCACAGCTTTTGTGTTTCCTGTCTACTATAAAGCCCTTTATAGTTATATTCTTTTCGTCGTTTACGTGACAGGATTCAGGATTTATTAAAAAAATTAAAAAAGTCCTTGTCGAGGCACTCAACTGAAGGATTTGCATCACAAGCTGGATGTGTCTGCATCCTCCTCTGCACAGCATGTTCATATTTTTTCTTTCACAACACCTCTAGTACAAAGTTGCTTTGTTTAAACATTATTTTATTTGTTAAAGCATCCCTCTGTGTGGGAATGGGCAGTAACACAAGTTTACACTGCCCTCTGTTGGGGAAAACTACTCACACAAAAGGTCACACAATGAAAACTTTTTTTTTTTTTAATCGATGTATTTCTTATCAATCTGAACTTTGGAATTGTATTGTCCGCCTGCTCAGTATCTCAACCTGATCTGAAGAAACAAAGACTTCTTCAGTCGGCGCCTGTGAGGAGGAAGTTTATGGGGAAAAAAAGAATAAGAAAAAAAAATCCCTTACACCCACATTCATTTTCACATGAGCGTTTCGGTAAGAGGTGTGTGTGTGTGTGTGTGTGTGTGTGTGTGAGAGTGAGAGTGAGAGTGACTGTTGGTCTCATGCTGACACGTTTGGGGGGAAAAGGAAAAGATAATTTTTCAAATCAAAAGGAAACTTAATTTTATTCAGCAGGTTTCGGGCTATAAAGGTGAACTGCTATACTTGTATTGATTTACTCTTTTCCTTTATTATAAGACATATTTAGGCAGCTGAGTTTCGTGATCATTGCCATATACCAGCAGCCTAAAGACATAAAGTCTTCTGGAGAAGTGAAATGTGCCTCTAGTACAAAGATAAACCTGACATTTGCAGCCTGGTTATGTATTTATGAATGATTTACACCTAAGGACAGTGTGTCTCAGTACATCTCCCTCCTACACACACACACACACACACACACACACACACACGCGCGCACCTTACTTGGAAACGATTTCCTCCGCCCCGCAGTTCGCAGAAGGAAACCGAAAGTGTTGAACTCGCTTCAGGCTTAATTTCGCTTTCGCTTCCAAGAGCGCATTTAACTTTAGTTACGACTTCTGCGTTGACGTTTGAGGTCCGTTTGTCTATATTTAGATATTTTTTAATTTAACTGCTTCACATTATTAGCCTGCATGAGTTGGGATGGACCCCGTTTTAGAAGCTTGAGCAGCATCAGAATAAAATATAGATTGCTATTGTTATTTCTGTCCGCTTGCAAGGTGGGAACGTCGACATGCATCTCTGACACTTTAAAGGACTTTATTCTGTTTAGTCTTGGTGTGGAAGATGGAAGCTAAGATGCACATGAAAGAGTGGCTGGTGGCTCAGATAGAGAGCGGGCACTATGAGGGTCTGAGCTGGGAGGATGAGAGCAAGAGCATGTTCAGGATCCCGTGGAAGCATGCAGCCAAGAAGGACTACAAGCAGACGGAGGACGCGGCTCTCTTCAAGGTGGGCACTCAACCACGTGCACGTTATGGGCAAATGGGACTTTTAATCAAAGCATGTTTGGAACTTTTTTTATGAGTAATAAATGCACCCGGAACGCCGGTTGACAGTTGGATTAAAAACTATTTTTTTCCCCCTTTATTTTGAGCTAAATGTATTTATTTATTTCAGACCATAAATTGACTGATGGAAGAAGAAGAAAAAAAAACGTTGCACATTGAACCACGTTGAGCTACTTACTTTGGAAAAATGCACATTAATAATTATACTTTGGCCTGTATGTAGATGTGCTAATTTTTTCTCCATTTAATTTCCCACAGAAGCAACATAAACTGTCTCAATATTTCTTTTTTTTTATTTACATTACATTTCATTTAGCTGGCGCTTTTATCCGACTTACAATAAGTGCATTCAACTACCCAGCCAGCATGTCCATGTGGGGCCCATAAGGTTTAAATTTGGGCTGCCGATAAGGGTCCCAAGTGGGTTTGTCCGCAGTTTCCACGGTGGCCTCACCTGTGTTTGCCCATACGGGGTTTATTCACCGGTTTATTCATCGACTTTAAGAGGGACCTGACTGGGCTTTAAGTGGGACCCAAATTGGCTACAAATTGGCCTCACCTGTGTTTGCCCAGTATGGGCAAACACAGGTGAGGCCACCGTGGAAACTGCGGACAAACCCACTTGGGACCCTTATCGGCAGCCCAAATTTAAACCTTATGGGCCCCACATGGACATGCTGGCTGGGTATGAGTACAAACTCAGAACAACAAATCAAGAAAGTACAATTTCTTCAAGAAAGTTAAACTACAAAGTGCACTTTGTAGTGTTTTTATTCCTGATCAGTTATCATTTTACAAAGATTTAAAATAGCCAGAAAAGCAATAAGTGAATTTATATAATTTTATTTGGTGGCCCACCAAAATGTATTTGCTTGCATCCAATATCGTGTTATGTATGTATTTATTATTACTAATATTATTATTTCGCTTTTTTCTCAAAAGGCTTAGAATATAGTTGAACTGTGGGTTGACTATGTTCCGTTGTAGATTAGAAAAAAACAGAAAAAACAACTTCCATAATAATATTTCTTGTTTCTTGTTATTGAGGAGTTACCTCTTTCTTGCAATAGTGTGTTGCGTAATCTTTTGCATACTGGTCCAAGAATAACCAGTTGGAGAATCGCTGTCAGAAGAAACTTACTGGCACTTGTCTGTTTATAGCATGAACATGAGTGTTGACACTTCAATGCTTGTCACTGAGGCGGGCAAGCTTTAATAATGAGTGATAATGAGTGATTGAAATAAAAGAATGAAGACAAATGTGGTCAAATATCTTTTGTATCTGCTGGTTTAATTCACTTAAAGGTATTCTGTATACCATAAAACTACAATTGTATTATTATCATTAAGTAAAATAAATAATATCTCACATTTTAGGTCATCTGAATAAGATCTATTTGAGAACTTAATAGCATTATTTAAAGTTGTATCAAGTAAAAATGACGAGATTTCCAACTCATTGTTCCCTAAACTCTTTTAAATTAATTTTAGGAACAAAAAAAGAGATGGGTGGTGACTCATATTTTCTTCCAGTGCACATTCAGTTAGCTGCTTTCACACTGCTCTGGATGGAGATTTAGTTAAATATAATCAATAACAGAACAATATATATTTCTGGGATATATTCCGATAAAGAAAATGACACTGCTAATCAATCAGCTTTAATGGCCTTATAAGTTTACACATAAATGGAAGTTGACTCCGGTTTCACTTAGCTCTTCGTGCTTATACACAATATACAATAACAAGATAAATATAAAAAAGAAAAAGAAAAACAGTACCAAAAAAAAGTGCAAATAGTGCAGATAGAAGAGTCTGATTAACTGTTCATCAGAGGGACAGCCAGTGGAAAGAAATAGTGTGCATGTGTTGAAATATATGTGTTTAATCGTTCAGTTTTCATGAAATCATATTTGTTTTTGTGTGTCTACAATGTTCACCTTCAGGCCTGGGCTGTATACAAGGGCAAGTACAGGGAGGGGCGGGACAGAGCCGACCCCACCATGTGGAAGACCCGTCTCCGCTGTGCACTCAACAAGAGCACAGACTTCCATGAGGTCCCTGAACGCAACCAGCTGGACATCACTGAGCCTTATAAAGTCTACCTCATCCAGCGCGACAATGGGTCGGCCAAGCCTGCAGGTAAAATAAGGACAAACGCTCCTTAAAAATGTTTGTTTTTGTTTTAAATGGCCTCTTTTGGGTTTCCTTCATTTGCTCTCATTCGTGGTCTCACTGCTCGCTCTCCTCAGAATCTCCCCAGACGAAAGATCAAGTGATCCAGGCTCTGAGGTCTCCAGAGGACCCGGCTGTTCTGGTCCAGCAGGTGAGTTAAAAACAAAAAGATCAATATGCTAAAAATCGACTAAGAAAACGTAGCACTTGCTGAATACTTGCCATCGACAGTGACGTAACATAAGAGCACGGCTATAAGTTTGTATTATTTATTTATTTTGCACAATTCAAACAATAAAATAAAAAAATCATAACAGAAAATGAATATCACAGTGCAGGAAGGGACAAAAAGCCAACTGGGCTTATTTGAAACCTCCACCTATATTTAAAATTTTACCAAAATTACAAACATAAATTGAAATATGCATAAGATAGACAACAAAAGAAAGAAAGAAAAGAAATACAAATTATTTTTGAGCATGAAAGTAAGCACGGCTTGCGTTTGTTCAGGGATATTGGATTATACCTCTGTGGCAATTCCTAAGCAATGGTAACTGAACATGTCGATATAACAGCTAAAACAAGAAAGACAAGAACACCAATACATAACAAACTCTCACGAAACAGCAATTCAACTTTTTTTTAGGCAATTTTTTAATTTTTTTATAGAGGGACATTTCTTTGTGAGGTGGGAAAGGTTATTCCATAACTTGGTTTCCCTAAATCTAAGTTTAGTATCAGTTTCTTATTAATAGGGCTCATTATTTCTGTATTTTTTTTATCAGTGTTCATTTTGAGTTTTCAGAAGTAGGTGGTTTTGTGTTTGCAGCTTCGTTGTCAAAAGGAATCCTTTCACAGCAGTAAAGAAGAAGTAAAACCATTGCCTGGTAAGTGTCACACACACACAAACTGTTTGAATGTTTACGGAGGACCCAAAGCAAAGAATAAGGAAAGTTGGCCTCTATAATCCCCACGTGGGCATAGTTTTGTCTCGGCCTGGCATTTGGATCCCGTTGGAGCGGTCCAAACAGAGCCGGGTCGCATTTGTCCGTGAAATCCGGCCGCCGTGCTTCTGGATTCAGAGTATTTGCGGGTTAGAGTCTGACGTACGTCTTGCCACCCCAAATAAGGTCACATTTCTCCAACAAGGAAAAAAAAAAGCGCTTCCTGGACTCAATAGAGTTTATTTAAGGTGCTCTTAAGAAGAAAACTCCAAAAGCGCTCTCTTCTAAACACTTAAAATGCCTTTATGGTCACGTGAGGCCTAAAAACACACGGCATCGAGCCTTCGTCTGTCCCCGGAGACAAACTGTGCGGATAAAGTTGTGATTGAATAACGCCTCTATTCTGCTTTAGATGTCACGATGAGGGAGCACATGTATTGTGAGCTCACAGGAAACAAAACTCTAAATCAGAGCCCCGCTACGATCCCCTTCCTCAGCCCTACTCTGACTATATCAGGTAAGCTTTACGGGATTAAGAAAACATTTTAAAAAAATCAACATGCCTTTGCTGGCCTTTGATCTTGAACACAAGTCGCCCTTCTGTCGTGTGCAGACTTCCGTATGCAGGTGACCTTGTTGTACCAGGGCCAGAGGGTGATGAAGGTGACCACCAGGAGCCCGGAGGGGTGCTTCATCCTGCAGGGCCGCGTCCCCTTGGGGAACGAGCGGATCTACGGGCCCTGCTCCGCCCAGCAGCTCTCCTTCCCCTCCCCGGGCTCCATGGCCCTGCCGCCGTGGATGGCCGAAGCGATGAACCGCCTCCTGTGTCATCTGGAGAGGGGCGTGCTGCTGTGGGTGGCCCCAGACGGGGTGTTCATCAAGCGCTTCTGCCAGGGCAGGGTGTACTGGAGCGGCCCCAGGGCCCAACACGCCAACCAGCCCAACAAACTGGAGCGAGAAAAGACCTTCAAACTGCTCGACGTACCCACATTCCTCAGCGGTAAGGCGACGAGTGCAGAAACAAAGCTGTCCGCGGCTAAAAAGGCAGTTTGAACTGGTATAAATCACGAAATGTGATTTATTTATTTAAGAGAGGCAGATTATTATTTGGGATGCTTTTATTGCTCACATTATTGCTCTATGCAAAGGGGGAATATGTCTGTATGATCGAATCAGAATATTCCAATATGAAATGTTTGTGTGCAGAGCTCCAGAGCTGTTTACAGGGGAAGGGGCCGACGCCTTCTTATGAGATCGAGCTCTGCTTCGGAGAGGAGTATCCGGACCCCAACGTGCCTAAAAACAGGAAGCTGATCATGGTGAAGGTGGGCACATATTTACCCTGGACGCATATGTGCAGATTTGGGTTGTAGATGAATAATATCATAATATCGTGGTTAAATTATTGATACGTTTTCCATTTCATTCTTAGAAATAATCTGTCGAACGCTCCCTTAAGAAATTCCGTTTCATCACATCAAACTATTTCCAACATTCTGAAGTCAAATTGATGAAAATTGATGCAATTACAGTTCTGTGTGTGCGTGTTTTCACATATAAACCAGCACATTCTCCCTTCATGCTCTCTCATGCCTCTGCATCTGAATTCTAAATGATCTTGGGTTGTAATTGTGTGAACTTACAAAGTTCACTGTGGATTTCACAACATGTTAAAAAGTATGCCAACTCTTTAATTGGAGACGCACAGATGCTGATGAGAGATGTATCGGTCCGATACCGACTCAAATAGCTGGATTTAGTGTCGGCGACAAATTACAAATTAAAGAGAATTTATATCCATGTACTTATTTGTTAGCCATGTTCAAGCCAAGCCAAGAGCGATCCCAGTCTCCTACAAGCAGCGAGGCATGCAGTTTATTCGATCAATACTGGTTGGTATCAGATCAGTTCTCCGTATCGGCAGATACCCAACGCCCGACCTATCGGATCGGTGCATCCCTATCTCTGATGTGCAACAGTCCAATCGGACGTGTCTGTTCCTGTGTGAAGCACAGCTTGTAGTACGTCCACACACCAGCAGAGGTCCTCGTAATCACGCTGCTCCTGTGTCCCGTTGGCCAGGTGGTGCCCTTGTTCGCGGTGGAGCTCCTGCAGAGGTTCAACTTGGGGCGAGATTGAGGAGAAGCGGCCGGATCTCACCCCCGACACAGAGGGAGAGAAGATGTAGCGAGGACAGGGAACGCTCACCTGCACCTGGGCGGCCGTGAACAATATACAAGAGGATTACTGAAGTTGTATTCCTCCCCTGTCATCGTCATGAAAGACATCCTCAGAGGAGAATACAATGCAGAGCATCATCGGCGGAGATGTATATACATGGTGAAGAAACAATGGAGGTGCTGCATTGTAGACATATTTGCAATGCTGAAAGGGATTTTTGTTTTTGTACCTTATATTGCTTTTCCTCTGTCCACCGTGCAGCGGGAATGGCAATAGTTATTAGCTGCAAAAATCTTCTTTAACCCAATAAATCATGCTGAAAACATCTGTATGTATGCGTGCAGGCCAGATGTGTGTACGCAGGGTTCTCCTCTGGAGAACTGCTCATCTGATCGAGCCGCTTCACACTTGCTGGGGGCCCCGAGGGAGCGCCGTGACAGATTTGGTGCAATTTGGACAATTTCATTGTTAATAAACTTTGAATAAACAAGCAAACAGTGATCTATTTTAGCAGCAAGGGGCGGGGCTTCAGGGCAACTGACTTTTGGACAGTGTTGCCAGATTGGGCTGGTTTCCTCCCAAAATGGACTACTTTTGAATTTGGGCTGGTTTTGTTAATATATATATATATATATATATATATGTATATATATATATATATATATATATATATATATATATATATATATGTATGTGTTTAATATATATTGTGAAAATAATACAAATTGCATGGAACCTCATTCTCATTCACTCATATTATGAATTAATGTAAGAAGTATTTGATGAACAGGAGTTTAAATGATTATTAGGAATAAATGAAAACCTGCTTAACTTGACATCATCATCATCATTGACAGAGGGAATTGTGTATTTGTCTGTGGGTTGCTTTTGCCTATTTATCTAACCTTTTATATTTGGTCATTTGATGCAGATATGAAGCTTGATATACTTCTGATGGACTGGTTTTTACGGCTTGACACAGATTTCTGCCAGGGTTATGATTTAGGTTGTTTTTTGAAAGTTTTTTCCCAGTGTATTGGCCTGGTAACACTGCTCCTGGGCGAGAATGAGTCCAACATGTCACCTGCACTGCACCTTGACAAACTAGTTCACTGTTGCTGCAGGATGCTTTACGCGGATAAACTGGAGCATCCAACCAGAGTGGATTTCACCGGTGTGGCCGTGAGTAAGCTGCTACTTGTGTTTAGTTTTAGTTTTCACTTTTAAGACTATATTTCCTCAACCGTGTATCAACAGCAATTTATAACAAACGCTCTAATTGTACCGCCGGCAAAATCCCTCCGCCACTTAAAGTAGTGCTCTACTTTGATAAAAAGTAAGCGACTTGGAAGTGACCTCCGCGCCGTGAAGGCCGATCGCCCCGATGTTTCTCACCACGAGTAACCGAGATTTGGGTGTTTTTTTCCGGGTCGGATGAAGTGATTTGTGGTTCCCGGACTGACGCCATCTTTGCTTTACCTTTCACCCTTTCTCCAACCAGCAATGGACATGTTGGTATTGTGAAATTGTTATGAACAAAAAATATAAAGTAATAATTGTAAAAACGTTAATACCAAGCAGTACAAGTCTCAGATATTTGGGGAAGTGAAGAGCGAAAGGGGCAACTTATGTTCAAGGTGGAGCTTTCATTTCCAATTTAATGAATTATTTAATGAATAATAATGCATCCTATTTTGTTTGTTATATTTTGTGTCATATATGAATCTGAGCAGTGACATTTCTCTGTTAGGCAAATGTAGTAGTACTCATGTTTACTTCTAAAGTAGAAGTATTCAGTAAGTAGTCAGCTATACAGTTGCATAGTGTTATTTTTTTGTATTTAGCGAGTTAGAATAGTAATATATTTCCACACTTTTTATATCTAAACATCATAATAAACATTACATTTGGAGCTCCAGGAAGTTGCTTGTTTCGCCCAATGGATCCAGTGAACCAGAGTGTATTTCACTGTTGTTTCTGACCGTGTTGCCTTTAGTGTGTGACGAAACGTGTAGCTGTATGGAAGCTTGTTGGAGTGTGAAGTTATTTGCATGAGCGTTTCTTGAGAAAACTGTAAGCAGCAACTCCGCAGGCCAAAGTTTAGACTGTTCTGAACCGGCATGTTTTCAATGGCCACTTGTATTATTAATAATGAGAATGTACCTGTAACTTTTTTTCTTCTGTCAACCTTATATTCATCATCTGTATTAGATCATATTTGAGGTGTGTAGTATTTTACAACACATGCCGGGAAAAAATTCACACCTCTAATTAAATCTAGAAAGCTTTTTTTTCCTTTTATTTCTAGCGAACATCATAACAGATTCACAATTTTTAAAAATATACATTTTTTTTGTAGCTATAACATTTAAAAAGAACAAAAAAAAAAAAATCAACAAGGTAAGGTTATCTTTTTGAAAATAAAATACAAAAAAAAAAAAAACACAAAGAACTAAAGTGAGATTGTGTGCTGAATCAGAGGAGATACCCGTATCTGAGTTTAAAATACTTTCATCATTTTCCCTGCCTTCAAACAAATACAGTACGTAAAAAAATTAGATGGGAACAGAAGCGTGCAGTACACGGGGGTCAAGAGTATTCACAAAGCATCATGTTCCAACGTGTTATTAGCACCATTACTCAGCCATACTGCACTTTTTTACTCTTTCCATCATTCAGTTTTTAATGGAAAAACACCATGAGTGTTGAGGCGATGTGGCACAGACCCGTCTGTGTGGGTGGGATTGTCTGTTACGCAGTTTTTCATTAGTGTTCTCCCTTTCTCAGAGATAATGTTAAGAACATATTGGAGGGTATAATGCCTTGACGAACAATCAATTGTTTGAAACGACTCCCGGCGATGAGAATAAAAAAAGGCGAAGAGTTGCTCATACATTCACCTTGCCTGCCCAGGCCGACATGTAGACATCGGCTCAGAAGCAAGAAAATTAAAAAAAGAAATGCATTGCGAAATCGACAGAGAGATTGCATTAAATCTGTTTAGCATATTTACTGTATATAACATCTGTAATGTAATATATATAGTCAACTTTTGTTCATATATATCTGCACTTCTTCAATAGCGTTTACTTTCATAACACTGCTTGAAAATCGATACCCTGCAGAAAACACTGTCAGTAAGTAGGTGGGTGGGACAACCATTACAAAAACAGAGTGACCACAGACAAGTGCTTGATTGTCTCACTAAATGTCTTCAGTCTGTCTGTAAGGAGCCATCCAGAGATCCTTCAGCGGCGGCTCCTCTCGGTTGTTCTAAGTAAGGTTGAGGGAAGGAAAGGAAGGGAAAGGAAAGGAGGATACAACTAGGGCCAGACTAGGATGGACTAGGTTAATATTTTGGGCAGCAGTGTGGACACCCGTAAATTGTGTTTTCTATTGTCTTTTGTATTCCTTCCCTGCAACCCTACCTTGAGGTCTCTCCATTGTTTGTCTTGGTGGGTGCAACAGAGACAAGGAGGGTGTGTATGTGCTTGTGTGCGTGTGTGTGTGTGTGTGTGTGTGTGTGTGTAAATATGCATGTACACGTATGCATTTCCAAGATTCTACTGCCACTTCATTAGCTTGGAGCCATGAGGTAAATCCAGGAGGCTGTCGTGAGTTCCAGTTGCGGGAAGGGTATCCGGGGCAGACCAGCGCCGCTTGCGAGGGCGCGGCTGCTCCGGGGCGGGGGGCTCTACGGCCGGAGCGCGAGGAGGAGCCGGCGCGGCGGGAGGTGGGTGGTGAGGAAGAGGTGGCGGAGGAGGTGGAGGCGGCATCTCCTCCCTGTGCGAGTTGCTGGGTTCTCCTGCGGCCCTGGAGGGCAGGAGTTGCGTGCGATGGGCCCTGGAGCCGGTACGCGCGTGTGTCCGGTGGGTGGGGGTAGGGGTGGGGGTGAGAGCCAGGCAGACGTCCCCCTCCATGAGCTGGCGGCAGGGGAGGCCATACATCTGCGTGGTCCTCTGGGGGCAGCAAGAAGACCAGCCTCGGTCCTGCACGAAGAACGGATACTCCACCAAGACCTTCAGTAACTCCTACACAAAACCACAACAATGTTACACACTCAACCAAGAGGTCTCTCATGCCTTTCACTCATCATCACCACAATCTTTGGTGTGTAATAATAACATGTGTAAAAAATTAAGCGTATGCTTCCACCTGAGAACATCTACAGCCTGAAAGTGACTGATTTGCATTAACACTCATCTCGCCATGCAGTTAGTCATTACATTACATCTTATTATGCATTAATGCAGATGTCTGCCACTCCAGTTGTAAGATGGAGCGAACATGGAGAGAGAGAGAAAGCTGACCTGAGTGTTGCGGTCCGTGAGGTGGACCTGCAGGTGGCTGTAGCCTTGTGCGCTGCTGGGGGAAATCAGCAGCACGGTGCAGGTGCTGAGGTGGAACTCCGGGGAGGTATCCGCGCTCCTCAGGAAGTCCTCGGTCCGCAGCTCCTCCACCCGCTTCAACCGCCCGTTGGCCAACTCGATCAGAGAACCCTTGGTGAAGTGAGGTAGGAGCGCGGGGGGAGATGGGTGGAGGGCCGGGGGCGAGGTGTGAAGATGAGAAGGAGATAGCTCCCTCCCTCTGTCTCTGTCCCGTCGTCTCTCGCGCTCACCGTCTCTCTCTTGGTCTTTGTCATGTTGAAGGTGCTTCTCTTTGTCTTTACCTCTGAGTTTCTCTCTGTCTCTTTCTTGGTCTCGGTCCCGGTCTCTCTGCGACCTGTCATGGCTGTTAGGTAGACCCAGGGGTGAGTTCCTTAGATTGTGCTGCCTGGGTCCCGGCTCCCTGTGCAGGTTGTACAGAGCGGTTCCTGAGGGGCTGTAGAGTGGGTAGGCCTGGACCTGAGGGCAGGGGTGGCACACCGATCCCAAGGAGTAGTAGATC
Organism: Myoxocephalus aenaeus; assembly: GCA_038501785.1. Lineage (NCBI taxonomy): Eukaryota > Metazoa > Chordata > Actinopteri > Perciformes > Cottidae > Myoxocephalus > Myoxocephalus aenaeus. The sequence continues at coordinate 2,072,842 of JBAMJR010000141.1, read as the reverse complement.
TGGGCTTCAGCTGGTGTGACGCCGAGGGGGTCCAACAGTCCCCCTCTCCCTGCCCTGGGGACTGGTCCGAGAGGATGGGGACTGGCGGAGAGTAAGCTGGTCTTAACTATCCCATGCGAATGTCTGTCCTGCAGTGAGGAATGTGGCTCAGGGCCTTCCTGAGCTTGAGAGTCTGGCAAAAATGGCCCTCCAGTGTGGACGCGGGATATTAAATCCTCCTGCTGTCTCCGCCCACCGTTGGTATGGGAGCTGAGTGGACCGATGTCCAGCCGGCTTCTGCTGCTATCGTTCCCATATTCTCCCGTGAGCAGAGACCTGGAGGTCGAGGCAGTCCTGCTGCCGGGCCCGTCCAGGCCGTTGGGCCTCTTGCCCAGGTATCTGTGTCTGGCTTCGACAAAGCTGGGATCTTGAGGGTAGGGAGAGTGGTGGCTGAACAAGTACGATGGGGAGAAGAGAGAGGAGCTGTTGTCCCGCCGGCCGCTGTTAATGTAGGACCATATCTCTCGAGAGTCGGCCGGGTAGGGGGTCTTGAAGGAGGAGGCGGAGGAGGAGGATGGGGGAGGTGGCAAGGAGAGCGGCCCTTCCCCTCGAAGCCACCTGGAGTGGTGGGGCAGGGGTGAGGGGAGAGGATCGTCTCTCCAGGCGGGAGACCCGGAGCCCCTCCTCTCGCCGACCTGCCCCGGGAAAAGGGGGAGAGAGACAGAGGGAGAGTAGCCCAGGTGCCATGGTAGGGGCAGGGGGAGGCCTGGTGCTGGAGCAGGAAGAGGTGGAGGAGTGTGTAGGAGATGGGGGTTTGGGTTGATCAGAGCTCGGTCACTGGCCTCCCCTCCTCCACCGCAGGACCGACTCCGGAGCGGCACAGGGGGTTTAAACTCGTCCAGAGGGATGTGGTGTTCTGCCGATCCATGCCGAGACTCCCTCTTCTTGGGAGGGAGGCACTCTTTGCCACGGTCGGGGGTGGGATTCATGGGTGGGCTCCAGCGGCACTGGGGGGCCCCCTGTGTGTGGGTGTAGGCTAGGTCACATGGGCCTCACGGGAGAACGAGGGCCGCAGACAGAGGGGACGGCTGCTCCACAGCATCACTGTCAGATCACTGCTGAGTCTGTCGTACCGAAGCGCCACTCACCTAGAGGACGGATTGAAAGGGGACGGGGACGGAGACGGGGGAGGCAAAACGGAAGGGAGTGGGGGGGGGGGGCGAGGACAGAAGAAAGAGAGATTCAGTATGAACACAGAAAAAAAGAAAAAGGACAGTCTGTCAGGTCCCGGCATCAGAGGGAGTTAAGACGTAGCTGTCAATCTGGTCCGACATGCAATCAAACATTCAGCGGCGTCAGACAGATGGCGAGAAATCAGCCAGTGACTCCCGAATATAAACTACTTTGGAAAAGGTTAGAAACGCTTTATGATAGCTGCCACTAATTAGTCATTACCTTTTGTGCACTGCGGTGGGACTGAAACTACCCATTTTACTCGTTTCATTCAAACACATTACTCCCACATGCAGACTAAAAATATATTTTGCAGCCAATGAAGTTCAGAGGCATTGCAGTGCGTGTGTGTACAAGCACACACACACACACACACACACACACACACACACACACACACACGCACGCACAGAGCGCTCACAGCAGGAGAGTTTTCATCTCTGACTCTCATGGGGATGATAGGAATATGTAGATATGTTTTGGTACCACTTTCATGAACCACCCCCACGACACCCCCGGGTGTTCTCTGTGTTCTATACGAGCTTACTACCAGCAGCCCCCCCCCCCACCCCTTTCAGACACGCACACGGACAGCAAGCAGACACACAACTACTCCCTCAGGCGGCTGTACTTACTCCCCCAGTGAAAGGCAAAGCTGGTCACCACCCACCCAAAAGCTGACAGAGACACTGTTGATATTACCACCAGTTGTTGTGGATACAGGATATGTGTCTTTGCATATTAATTATGTGTCACAGCAGGGGTGTGTGGAAATGTGTGTGATTGTCTCTGTGTGTGTGTGTGTGTGCATGCGTGTGTGTGTGTGTGTAATTTTTCTTTTTTTTTCTTCTTCTTTCCGGCGAGAAATGTGTGAATGTGTTTATTTGTTTAGGTCTCTGTGTGCGCGTGTGTTTGTGTTCGAGTCCTCAAATGTGTCAGAGATTCTGCAGTCTTCTTTCATTCAGTGAGAAGTGCGGGGGAGCTTTACTTATTCTTCTCCAAACGTTTTTTTTTTTTTAAATGAGCTCTTTTTTTGTTTTTTTTTAAGTGATGGTTGCCGCCAGCCCAGCTGTTCCCTCCACCGCCGCCACCGCCGCCGCCGCCGCCGCTGCTGCTGCTGCTCCCGCCACAACACCACAGCTCCACGCTGCCACTCAGCCCCGCACTCACCCGCAAGTCTGTCTCAACAGCCTACCAACTCCCTGCCGTCTCACCATCCGCCACACTGTCACCATGGCAACTGTGTCCACACGCACACACACACACACACGCACACATGCACATACACACAGCCGCTCCTGTGAGAGAGAGGTTAGATGGGGATACTCCATGGAGAGGCGGGTAAACTGTTGCTCATCAAGCGACTTGGTCCAAAAACAGAATAAGTGTCGGAGTGGAGCAAGCTGTTTGTGCATCTGAGTGGAAAACTGTAAACTGGGTGGCGAGAGGAGGGGAATTAATTGTCCCAGACACTCACATGCTAGTGTGATGGAGTAGAGCGTGGGAGATGTTTATGATGGGCAAAAAAAACTGTTGTTGCTGTTATGATGCAGAAACCACATCGAGTTCACTTTAATTGATATTTTTGCAGCCCGGCTGAAAGACAGCGCGGCCTTACGTGGGCCGAAAACAACCGTTGACCTCTGGGGCTCGTGGAAAATTGCTGCTCTTGAGATGAAATGCCCTCAGACGGTCATCAAAAATCGGAAATCATTCCTCACATAACCGTGCTTACTTTTTTTTCTTCTTCTTCGCATCCTTTTAATGCTAGAATGATCGTTTATTTTTTCTTCCATCAATGAATTATGATGATCTTAGCAAGCTATGAAATGTTTCATATCATAAAAGGATAACATCAGTGCCCGCTTGGCTACAAACAAAAGAACAACCTTTGTATTGATCATCAAAATTCAATTCAGCCAATTTAAAAAAATGAGAATCAGTAACGATACTTGAAAGAAAATCTTTCAAGTATGTACCTATATTTTTTTTCTAGAATCCATATTTCTTACGACAACGATCTAGTTTCAGTGTTTGTCCTCAGATGACTCGGACACCCTAGTCATTTCGACAGCCCTCATGAAAAAGCCTGTCAAAAAAAGACCTAATATAAACTTGCCGAAAAGAAGTAGAGGAAAACAAAGAACACAATTGTGCATGTGGAGGAGTTTGCAGAGAAGTGTCTTCTAACAGAATATACTCCTACACTTTGCAGACATACACACGGAGCTGGAGTTTAGCTGCAGCTACTGAGCATTTAAATATATCAAATCAGACCGATCTCCGGCATAATTATACTACACCTTCCTTCCAAGACTTTTGATTTGCCATGTAATATATAGTGGTTGTAATATAAATGCAATATATCTTTAACGTTACTGACATTCTTTGTTTTGCTTACAACAGATTAAAAAACAAAACAGCTGGTTTTATATTACTATATTATTTTATATATATATATATATATATATATATATATATATATATATATATATATATATATATACACATTATATTATTATGTGCAATGCTCACATTCTTGAACTTTCTCTCAAGTAATTGTCGATTTTGTCTGCACCGCTCCACCTCATCCCGCCTTTTCTCTACACGCATTTCTCAGGAACTGTCAAATGCACTATATATATATATATATATATACACTCATGACTACAAACCTCAACAACAACAAAAAAAAGCAGAACTACACAATATGTTCCCCTATTTTTGCAATCAAACTAAACATCAACTGATCGTTTCGAGGTGCTGTTTACAGAAACGAAAACCACAAACAAACAAAAAAGCAGCAAATTACCGCTCTTCTAATCCTGAAAGAGCAGTGTGGGAGTTTCTATACAGCGGTTGCTGTGATGGGATGTGAGACTGACCTTAGTGCGGGCTGAGCAGACGTCCCAGTCTTGGCAGTCATTCATATTCCAGTCCTCCCAGAGGGTCAACCCACTCCTCAGCTCCTCACTGCACTGCCACAAGTTACAACACCCGCGGATATCAGCAGCCTCCAGCTACACGCTGCCTCTGATCTCTGTATGCATGAAATAACACCAGCGAGCCCACCAAACTGAGGGAAAGAACTGAGAGCCTGCTATCCGTCGCTCTGTCTGTTGTGTGTGTGTGTGACTGTGTGCGTGTCAAATGTGCGTGCGTGTGTGTGTGTGTGTGTGTGTGCAAAGGGCTGAGGAAATGAGTAATATCTAGCAGTGAGAAACATGTCTGCTATGCAGAGCCACACAGGCAGACCAGTTGCTGCTGCCGCCCACTTGCTTTAATCACTGTGAGGGATACAAACATGCGCACACACACACACACACACACACACACACACACACACACACACACACACACACACACACACACACACACACATTTATTCACACACAAATGTACACATACAAACAGTCAAGGATGCAGCACATAGAGATTATATACCGGGCGGTATATGTTGACTATATGCCGTCCTTTGTACTGTCTGAAGGTATGCGCTCCACTTAAGTTTCACCTGTTATCAACATGAAAAGTGATTCGTAATCAATTCAATCAATCATGTAGTCGTTAATCTATATTTGTGAAGACATGTTGGCACATAAAAGAGAGGGAGGGATTTGGGGGGAGGCAGAGAGACAGTTGATGAGAGACAGGGAGGGACGTGGTAGGAGGCTCATCATCCTACACACACTCTCAGACTTCGGCTGCCTCTGACTCAAAACCAAACCTCACATCCATCAAGCGCGTGCGCACACACACACACACACACACACACACACACACACACACACACACACACACACACACACACACACACACACACACACAATAGTTATTTTTCTGTTTATCTGTAGTTTTCATCTGAATTTGTGTCCTTTGTTCTCATCAAAGCACTTTGTGACGAACCTGTTGTTAAAAGAGCTTTTTATGAATAAATTAGATTTCACTCACACACACGCACACACACACTCACACACCGGCTCATACGCTAACAGGAGCGCTGCAGGAGTGCTCTCAATGATTTGCCTCAGTGATTCAGTCGCTGCAAGTGAAGTGCGTCGGCACGGCTCGTACGGCTTGTTAGGGCCGGATCGGTGAGAGGTGTGCAGCTCATTCACGGCGAGAAATCAGAAACCTGTCAGTATAGAAACCCACGAAAATGAGAAACGGTCACAAGGTTGAAAATGCAAATCTATTACCCTCGTCGGCAACGAAACAAGGCCAAACCTCAGTACAGACACGCTTACGTTAATTATTAGTGCAGGAATGCAATAAAGGAAAGAAAATGTAAATTGGAGCACGGGGAGAAATAGGATTTAATGAAGCAATCAAATCATCGCTGCTGAATTGTAAAGGAGCAATATTTATTTTCTCTATGAGCAATTCAAGCAACCCAACCTTGTAAAACACAGAGCACAGTGCAGACTCGGATCCAGCAACGTTTTTTGGAACCGGAGGTTGACCTTGTCTAACTTCTCAACCTCAATAGAGTGAAAAAAGCTAATCAGATTTGGAAGTGTGTGCAGACGCATCGGCTCGAAGGACACACTGGAACGTTCTCGGCGAGGTGACAATTGAGAAAGTCTCCTCTGACATTTAGAAGGAGATTACTTTTATTTGAAGAGAATGCTGTTTGGAAATGATGTGCGCTGAGGTTGTGTGGGCACAAGCGCTGTCTGCTCTGGCATTTGCTGTTTCTGTGTGGGTTTATTACAAGTATCACAATTAAAAGAGTAGAGAGATTTTCTTTTTTTGTTTTTGTTTTTTTTGTTTTGGATTTAGATTCAATTCTGTTGGGAAATTTTGCTTGTGATAGTTTAAAGGCCACATTGTCATGACAAATGGATGTTTAATTGGAATTCTGTCTCAACAAAAGTAAGAACAAGAACTATTGTTAGTCTCTAAATATATTAGAAAGAAAACATCTTACTTTTTTTTTAAGAATCTGTTAAATTCATTAATTTATATGCAATACAAAGTAATAACAGGCCAAGAATTAAAGGTTTCTTACTTATTTATAAAAGTTGGTTTACAAACAGGAAATTTATGTTTGTTTCTGTTACTGTAAAAAAAATAAAGATTTAAAAACAGTAATAACTCATTTTAATGTTGGCAGCATCTAAACAATTTTTTTTTCAATGAGTACATTAAACCCATTACTCTTAAGGAGACAGAGTTAGATTTTCAAAATAAAGTGTCAAACACACAATCATACAAGATACCAAACACAATGAAACGAACCAACATTATTAAAACTCATGGTCACAATTTAGTGAGAAATCGTACTGCATTTAAAAAATATATAAAATGTAGTAAAGCAAATAAAATAATCAGCCTTTTCTTCTAATAACAACAATTCTACTTAAATCAGTGTTTGATATAGATTTCGACACAACAGTCCAGTCATAGTGAAAGAGGAGAAAATAGAGCAAGTGCCGGCTTCATCAAAGATTGTTTACTACAATATAGAGATATAGAAATGACTGTTGTGTTCTACTTACGCATGCACACTTTGATATTTAGCATATTCAACGCACACACAGATCAACACGACCAAAAATAAAAAAATCAACACCAGCAAATACACAGTGGAGTCACACTGTGCTGTCAATCATTTATGTGCACCACTGAGACTTTTCCTCTCTCTCTCTCTCTCTCTCACACACACACACACACACACACACACACACACACACACACACACACACACACACACACACACACACACACACACACACACACACACACACACACACACACACACCCAGGGTCAGGTCTAGACAAGAAAGGTCAGATGAGTCACCCAGCAAACCAAAGTGCTGGAAGTGTCAAGTAGCAAACAGGGGTCAAAGTTGTCTTCAACAGGTTGGACTTGACATCCTCTCCTCAGCAGATTTTATTGAACATTGGACACGTTTAACCGTCTCAGCTTCTCCTCTATTTATTGCAATTAAAACCACGTTTTGCTTCTTTTTTTTTTTTTGTATCCCCTTCCTGGTGCGTATAGCCTCGTATGGGGTGTCTGATCACGTTTCAGGCTGGATCTATGATGGACGTCTGATGCAGCAGAAATTTGTTGCTGAATGTAACGGATCTGAAAAGAGGAGAGGGGGGAGGGTTGGTAGAGGACACGGATAGATGGATAGATAGATAGAGAGTTGGCGTGGTGAGGGGAGGAGGGGAGTACTACTAGCCGTGTGTGGTGGCTTACTCCACAAGGAGCAGGGCTAAGCTGATAAAAGGACAGGGTGATACGGGCGATGGCTTATTGGGCAACATGCCAGGTCAGCCTTCAGGGCCCTGGCCCATTCTTCAACAGGATGAGCCAGCAGCTCTGCACGCAAACAGCCAATTTAAGAGTGACTCTTTCTGGAAATTTGCTCAGTCATGAAAAGGCTAGCGCACTTTGCCCCCGGGTTTTTTTTTTCGACGGAGGATGAAGTGTGTGGCCGTCAGTGCGGCAAAAATAAACACTCGCTCACCGCCTGCCTCGCCGTGGTAAACGGAGCGCGCTAAAACATCGCAAGAACGCAGCTGATTGGAGCAGAGTAGTGCAGCGTGAGCGATGCAGACGAGAGGATGACGGCGGTAATGTATTGCTGGGGTTAATCCCCGTGAATCCCAACTGGTACGGCCTAAGGAAGGCTTAGTATAGTTCTGGGAGGAAATCCCCCTGTGTAGTGGTACAGGCCATTAGCCCCTTGGGTATAAATAGGGCAGCTACGGCTCCTTAAGCTGGCTTTTACGCAATATCAGTTAAAAATATGACTTGACTAATTACATGCAGGTCAGCCAGTCAGCAGAAGCAAAAAAAAAAAAAACTCCTCTTCCTCTGACCAGACTGCTGCAGTGTCTCTTCTTCTACACACACACACACACACACACACTGCACATGCGAGTGTGCACGCAGAGGTCAGCCGGGAACAAGTGGAACGGTTAAGAGGTATTCTGCAGACCTCGTGGGTGTCATTTACTAAGGCGGGTGCTTGTTGTTGTCATTCATTGACATTTAAGTGTCTACCGATGGGAGTTTCATTTTTGCACTTTTCCACCCGAGTCTATCTCTTCTGCGGCATTTGCACCAGCGACATTTTTCAACCACAGAGAGATAACTCTGGTTTCAATTCCTAGGCATCATATGCATCACAAAGTTTAAACAAAAGAACTAAAAACAAACATCTTTATGTGTGCCACAGGCCACGGCGATTCTTATGCAACTGCAGTGATGTCACATTGTGCTGATGCACAGTCATGCTTTTGTGTTTCCATTTTTGCAGCTCGCTAGTTTTTGTCTAAATTAGTTTCCCCTACTTGTCAACACGCTCGTCTTCACCGACTCGCAGGTGACAGCCCCTCTCGCTATAGTTTGTGACATATGATTAGCCAAACTCAGAGCGCTTGATGCGAGTAGTACTCTCACGCTATGAGATCAGTAGCTTACAATTGGGGGGGGGGGGGGGGAGAGGAGAGGAGAGAGAGAGAGAGAGAGAGAGACTCAGAGCGCGAGACGAAGTCTGATGGGGATAGAAAACAGTTTGAAAAGAGAGAGAACAAGTATGTGTTTGTGTGTGTGTGTGTGTGTGTGTGAAAGAAGAGGCCGGGATTACTTTTCATTCCAAAGATGGCGCGGTTTTTTGGCGCTGTCCCCATGGCGACTGACAGTCAAACTGGGTTTTCTGTTAGTTCTCTTGTTTAGCAGCAAAATGTCAGCGAGCTTGTATGCGATGACTTCTCCGCCGAGAGAGCATGGCCAGGTCTCTCGTCGGGAAGCTCAAGTGCCATTCATTTTCAGCGAGACTGTCTAGACTGGCTTCACAGATGCTGTCTGGATTACCTTCATCACTGCCGGCATTCAAGGCAACATCGCTTTACACTGCCATTATATTGCCGCGGCTCCACAGAAACCCTCCCACATCAGAGCCGCTTGCCCGGACACACACTTGTTTACTCGACACACGGCTTGTGAGTGTTTGTCGTAGACGTAGAGGGTTGCTGCACACGATATTGAAATAGGATTGAGTGGGTTCAATAAATGCTTCGGTTGAAAAAAAAGAAAAGAAAAAGAAAATAGGGAGAGTCCCAGTTGAGAGAGAACCTTTGTCACGCAGATATTTAATATTCTCTGCTCATAATTACCCACCAGTCAAATTAAATTAGAGAAAGATGTTTTTTTTTTGCTGAGTGATTTCCATTTTAAAATGACAAGAGAAGCAAGGGCAGGGAAGGTAATACGCAACTTCCGGACAGGCTCTCAGGACACTATTGACGCTATATAGGCTGCAGGATGTCTCAGATGTTACACTTTCTGTGCAGTGATACCAAAACCGATACTGTGAGATTTGTTGCGTTTCGTGCAGGGAGTTTCTGTACGAGGGAGCAGATCCACTGATCCACCGGTCAGGCCTGGCTGGAAAAACAAACTGTGGGCGTTAAGTGGTGGGTGGCGGGGTCGAAAAAGGTCGTTGACCCCCATTGTAGATGAAGTGTGGAGGAGGAGGAGAACATACTGCTTGATCATACACGAGGGTGAGCGGGTCAGGGCCAGAGAAAAACGATCCGTAGCAAAACACAGAGAGCAAAGGAAAAACTTTGTTTACTGACAGAACGCACTTTTACATTTGCACGCGCACACAGTGTCCTCGCAAACTACTTCACACGTATGTGGGTCTGAGCGTAAATGCATCCGATCTTGCACCTCCCTCTCGTGGGACACCCCCCACTGACAGGTGTGTCTGTCACCTTAAAGTAGTCTGGCACAGTGTCAACTGTATTCAAACGCCTGCCTCTGTTTTGGGATTATTCGTCACACTCCTGGCTCCTCGGCCGAGCTCCCAAGCCAATTCTCATACACTTCATCGACTGTGAGAGTGCTGATCTGGGAACAGTTGGCACGGAGATCCCCTCGACTCATGAGCAAGTTGAAGAGATTTTGTGCAATACCGATAAGAAGTGGACGTAGTCGTTGGTTTGTGGACTGCCGTTGTTGGCCGACGCCATCTTGGATTTTGTCCTTCGCCATCGTGTTTTTTTTTTGCAGCCAGTGAACGGAATTAGACGTAGGGACGCCGTATACGGCATTGGCAGCGACCTGTCACTCACAAGGTAGCCCCGCCCTAAAGCGTACCCTGCTTTATGGTCTAGTTGACTCTAAATGAACCATAATTTAGCAAATAAACATCATGCTGCATTGAAGAAGACTTGAAACTAGAGATTGAGACCATAAACTCATGTTTACAATGTTTATTGAGGGAATAAATCAAGAGAGAAGTCATTTTCATAGACTTCTATACAACCAGAGGAGTCACCCCCTAGTGGACAGTAGTGAGAATGCAGGTTTAATGCACTTCCCTTTTTAAGAACCGGAGTCTGCCACCTGGCAATACCATGGAGTTGCTATACTGTTTTCTAAATAGCTACGCCAAGTTAATTGTGGATATGGAGCCACGTATGCCTCTGTTGACACATAGCAGCTATATTACATATTGCTGTTTTTGTCAGTTCATCTTTGTAATTCAAACATTGTGTGAGCCGCACTTATGTTTGGGCAGCACAGTTTCTCGAAATGTTGCCGAACTTGACTCCCGTGAGGATGACATCATGCAAGACACGTAAAGTGTTGGTTTCCCCCGTACTGTGGGTGTGACTTTGAGTGACAGTGAGCGGGATTATCCATCACACACCCTGCAATGACCCGGTGAGCGAGAAGAGGAAGAGGGTGATAACGAATACGATAAATAAATAAAAAGGTCACACGAGGTCATGAAGCCTCAAGTAGGTTTTATAGAGGCGGAAGACGGGAATTTTTCTTAGCGCAAAACATACAATCATATGGCCCTAAAAGCCCATGCACAAATCCATGTGTAGTCTTCGTGTGAATGTACACTTCACTCTCCAAGTTTTTCCTCTCAGTCTCTTTCACTTTCAGCCCCCCCCCCCCCCCCCCCCCCCCCCACCCCCCTCCACCACCACCCACTCTCTGTCTTTCCCTTTCACTCAACTGGCTGGCTGTTTGAGAGCACACACTCAACGTGGGTGAGAGTGCTGGAGTATATGACTGTCGACACAAGGTGCACTGTGTGTGTGTGTGTGTGTGTGTGTGTGTGTGTGTGTGTGTGTGTGTGTGTGTGTGTGTGTGTGTGTGTGTGTGTGTGTGTGTGTGTGTGTGTGTGTGTGTGTGTGTGTCTGCCTGTCTGTGTGGTGCTGTAGGTGGAGAGGCACAGCAGGGCGTAAAGGAGCTCTGTGGTAATGACAGGCCGTGCATTATATAACATGCAGATTGCATAAGAAGGAGATTATTTTAGGTCCAGATATTGAGGATGTATAACTTATATATTTTTTTCACGTGGGTGTGTACAGCACTATGCGCACCTCTAAGTGCAAGGATGTGTGTTTGTGTGAAAATGTTCTGAAATGTGCTCTTTTTTTTTTTTGGGTGTCTTTCGAGGAGTGTGTGGGTGTGAGTAAACTAAGTGTATTATGTGTTTGTAAGATGGGGGCATGAATGTTTTCAGATTTCTTTCATAGCTATCTGCATATCAAAACAAGTATGTGGGAATGTTGGCACATTTGTGTACAGTGTGCATAAGGGTGTCTTTATTGCGAGCTCCCACTCATTATCACTTTTAGACTTCAGAGAGATCTACTTTAAAAAGGGGCTGATCCTCCTTGTCGGGAGCAAACCTTGTAACTTCCAGATTTAATGGTTTTCGTGTTTGAGCTTGCGTTGAATTTATCTTTTTTTGTTGTTAAACATGGTCTTTCATGGGCTAAACAAGTTTTTAGAATCGCCATCAGGCACAAGTAGGAGGAGGCGGTATACCGGTTTAATCACAAGTATCACGTTTGATTTTGCAACACCGTCATCGCCGTGATAAACTAGTTGCAGGTTATGCCGTCTATGCTTGCCTAACAGTCTCCTGCTTTTCATTTTGGCTCCCTATTTTTTATTTGTTGAGAAAAAAAATAGGCGATAGGGAATCTGGAGATGAACCAGCAGCAGCCTTTCATACAGTACTGGTCCAACAGCTCTGCAAACTCTTTCCACATGTGGGTTAAGATGTTAAAGATTGTGTCAGCTTTCGGTTTCTTCAGAGATGCAAACACTTTTATGTAATATTCCCATTTGGGCTGTGGTGAAAAGAGGTGAAAACTACAGTAAATATGTGTAAAAATAAAATGTTTCTTCCCCACGCTAAATATTCTTTATGGCTTACACTCACAAATAAAAACAACAGCATGGCTTTTGCTTTTTTTCCCCCCAAATCTGAATCATATTACATGTATATTATGGGATAGGCTAACTACTCCCAAAACATATGCAAGACGTAACCTCATTTTTTTCTTATTATTATTATTATAGTCCCAATAAACATCCGTTTTCTTCAGATGTTTCCTCACATTGCCAAAAGAGTGAAAAGAGAGTAATGTTGCCGCAAAGAAAAAAAAAAAAAGACATTTTGGGTCACATTGTCACGAGGTTACGGTCCTATCGGATGTGTTGTGTGGAGTCACAGAAGTGAGGCAGATAGTCTCCGTGTGCCACTGCCTTCTCTGTGCGCCTCGCTCCATGCATGAGTGTGCCCCTGTAAAAATAGACCTCTTAAAGGGCCAGCAGCCACTCAACCTTCTCCCACAAGCCTGTTCTGCTCTTCAGGGTGACAGTACTCTAAGAAACATAGGGATGGGAGAACATGCTGTATTTCTCATTCAGCCCACAGAGACGAGTTGTATTTCGGTTTCCCACGAGATGTGGAAAAATACCCACGTTGAGTTTCTCTTCATCATCACCATTCATGAGGGCACCGATACCAGCGTCATAAAACAAAGCTCCAGGTTACTATAATACGCGTATTATACTATATTAAAGATCTACGTTTTGAAGCCACCTGACGACAGCCAGAGCCCCACCTTGGCACAAATTCTCACCATTACACCACTGAGTCCTTCCTCCAAATCGGGTAGAAATTGCTCCTTTGCATATGAGTCACACTTTGCAATTGTGCACTCAAAAGGAGCATTTTTTTTAAAAGCAATCTCTCTAAGTGACATGGGACTTCCTGTACACTGCTCGCAGATCGTCCTCGTAATTGTAATAAGTGAATTAAGTTAGCGAGGACAAATGTGCGTCTCCCTTGAAAGACATCTATAGCTGGGAACTCTTTGAACCTGCGAAGTGTTCCTATAGGCAGCATATGGGGGTATCACTGCAGCAGAAGGACAGCGGCTGCTGGAGCAGAAATAGACATACAGAAATCATAATCGTGTGCACCGGCGTAGTGTTTCTCCTGCGAGAATGGCGAGAAATGAGGAGTCGGTAATAGAACCACAAACATAGCACTCCCGGCAGAGGGATTGCAGGGAAAAACAGACCCATTTAGTCTTCGATCATGTGGTGTGAAGATTAAAAGTGCATGTCCACTCCTGTATCTTGTACACTGGTTGAATTAGAAGTTACAGTCCGTTACAGATGCCCGATGCACATCTGCGCATCCTCCCTCTTTGATTGCACGAGACTTGCCCCCAACATCTGCACCTCCTTTTTTCTCTCTCCTCCTCCCTCATTTCCCACCTCTTTCCAACCCCCCCCACCCGACTGCTCGACTAACCCCACCCTCACCAATCTCATATCTGTATCTCCCAGTTTATGCGGGCTCCTCCAGGGCCCCTGGCTATCTCTGGACCAGGGCTATTTAAGCCCACTGCTCTAATTCTGAAAGTCCTGATCTGCCGTCATGCTGAGTGATGAACCTCCACCCCTCTCTCTCTCTCTCTCTCTCTCTTTCTCTCTCTCTCTCTGTCTGTCTTCGTCTTCCTCACACACTCCTTGACTGTGGATCTGTCACACTCTCCCTCTTGTTCACACTCTCTCTGTTATGCCCTTCCACACACGCACAAACACTCCCACACACAGGTGCCGACTTACATGAGGGTATACGCTCATTCACACACACACACACACACACACACACACACACACACACACACACACACACACACACACACACACACACACACTGTAATTAACCCAGCTGACTCTTAAGATGACCTGATGACAGACACTCCTGAACCTGTTTCCTCAGAGCATTTAAACACACATAGTTGATCCCTTCATTCAAAGTTGGCAACACACCTGCGCTCCCTCTCTCTCTCCCACACACACACACACACACACACACACACACACACACAGAGGAGGAAGCGGTGTGGTCACATACCTCGCCGGGTGCCTTTGCGTAGCAGGTAGCAGAGAGTTTACTCATTGGACCAGTAAGCAGCAGGCACGTAGAAATATCCAGTTTTGAGACTGCGAGCCTCTTCTTCCTCTCTACTGCTCAGCCTCCCCTTCCTTCATCCTATTCCTGCCTCTCTCCTCCTTCTCACTCTCTAAACGCCTCTTTGCTCTCTCTCCCTCTATCTCCCTGCGAGTGCGCTCTCTCTTTCTCTCTCTCCAGCTCGCTTGATCTCTCCAACCCCCTCCCTCCCTCCCTCCCTCCCTCCCTCCTCTCCTCTCTCGCCGGCGCTCTAACTGACACACACACCTTCTATCTCACCCCTTACAACTTCAATCTACACTCATCCCTCTGAGTAAGTCTCTCTGACACACGGTGACACTTGATAACTTTTTTCCTTTCCCCTGCCTAATATGCTCCCTCCCTCCCTCCCTCCCTCCCCCCTCTCTCTGGGAGTGTATAATTAGACAGAGCTCAGTGGTAATACAGTCAGGCTCATTGTGGGAGCCTTAGCATTGCTGCTCATGTTTGGCTGATAGCCCAGCGGCTTCACTCATTAACCTCCCTCGAGCTGCAGAGTGGGCCAGCCCACGGGCGCGTGCGATTCGCTGCAACACCCTCAGCCTCTTAGCCCGTCGGCCAATTGCAGCCCACGTGGATTGGGACGGGGAGGGTGGGGGGGGGGGGGGGGGACGGGGAGGTGTGCCGGGCCGGGGCAAACAGTGTCGTAGGTGAGGGAGCTAAACATAAACACTAGGCGATTGACATGCAGACATGCAGGTGAAGCGCACAACACCAGCTGGTCATATCTTGACACATTGAGGAGTTCGTGGCAGTCATAAGGAGTCACTTCTCTTTTAGCTTTAATCACTTGGTCATGATCTGCGTGCCGTGGCATCATGTGCTTTTCTTTCAAGCGTGAAACCACAAAAGACCACTCGCACATTTGTATTGTGAAACCACTGAGAGGTATATGGGAATGTCCTGTGTATGTGTGTGTGTGTGTGTGTGTGTGTGTGTGGCAATAAGTCATATGCTCTCTGCACTGTACTGCCTCAGTTCCCATCGCAAATGACCTGGCATTACCTTTTGAACACTTCCGCTTTTCTAAACGATTAGTTTATGTTCATAAATGTTATCCAATCTTATCTGAACTAACCTGCGCTGTCATATTATTGATGCATCGCAGATATCTCATATTTACTTTGCTGCCACACCTGGGCGAGTGCTTTCACAATCGTTTTTTTCCTTCGTCACCATGGGCAGAAAAACATTTGACTCATGTCCAGGAGCTGGAAGTGTTAGGACAGGACAGACCACGAGCAGCTTGCATGCGATCTCAATACAGATCAAAATCAAAAGGGAGTTTGAATCATGACTCTTTGTTTGCCTTTCTTTGATTGCGGTCCTCCCTGCTGGATTGAGCAATTATCCCCCTTTTTTTTTCATTTCTTACTATTATAATTGTTGTGTTTCCTTTTTGCTGTGGCGATTGTAACCTGGGAATCCTGGGCATGGAAACTATATAAATACTTAATCCTAAAACGTGGCTTCTTTCTAGGTACATGAAGCAGCTCCACAGAAGCTCATACAAGTGGTCTTTACTATACTTAAAAATGATAAATTAAAGTTAACTGGTTATCAAACAGCCTCGATTTAATACATATGCCTCCATATGACCTATATAAGTAAACCAGACCAGCAGCGAGAAGAGTCTTTTTGCCCATTTAGTCAGACTGTCGGAGCCTGCTGCAGTGAAATGAGAGGTTTTATGAAAGGGGAACACTACCACTTTCGTCCACAGGGGTCGCCAAAGTTAACACAATGAGAGTTTCTTGTAGTAGCTTTAAGTTCTGGCGACACATACCATGCTGTTGACCATAGATCAATATCATGTGTGGATACTGAAGCTTTTTAAAACTGGTTTATGACACTCACCTGAATGTAGTGATGGCATGAAGGCACCACTAAAACTATAAAAAACATATCTTTTTTTTTGTTTTTTTACAATTAGAATGTACAGTAAATATTAAAAGTTCCATCCAATAATATTTGTTTAAAACATCTTATATTTTCTCATATTTCTATTTCTCTGTCTGATACTTTGAGAGGCATAATTGGGTTCAGTTGGGTAGCTCTTCAGAATAAAGATAGACGGATAGATATTGACACAAACACAGATGTCAAAGCCATAAGTGCAGCTTCATGAATGTCTCATAACCTGAATAGATCATATTTTCTTTTAATCAGCCTTGTAATAGTCAAAGTTGTTATGAGCTATTTGAACTTTAGACTTTGAGTCAACTGATACACTTTTTTATGCTTCAAGAGATTATTTTTTTGTTCTGTCAGCCGAACATTTTTGACGAAACATAAATGTATATGAATATCTTGTAATTTTATTTCAGCAAAGGTCACCACTGATTTCTTGTCAAGCAAGCATTATCTTTCTGAAAGTTTCAGGTTGACTGGAGCCCAGGAGTAGGAGGGAGATTGTGATCAAACAACCAGAAAGAGTGGGAGGGTATGACTACAGCACTAATCAAGAGATCACATGGTGTGTGTGTGTGTGCTCGCGTGTGTGTGTGTGTGTGTGTGTGTGTGTGTTTTGCTCTTGTGATCATTAGGCACTGTGCTGGCTGAATGTCTTGGTATCATTTCCTCTCTCCTTCTCTCTCTCCCGTTCTCACTTCTGCATTCACACTACAACATCCTATAAACACCGATGTAAATAGAACTGGGAAAAAACATTACTCTGCTAGCTGAGTAAAAAGATGTGTTTTTAACAACCAAAAGTTTGAGTCAGTGAGGCGGCAAACAGAGAAGCAGAGGCTCGCCCACTTCTGACGGACCACCACGGGACCTTATTTCAGTAAAAACAATATGTAGTCAACATGTTTTTGATGCCGCCATGAATTACACACCTGACTTTAATCAGTTCAAAACATCATTTTGCATGTCAAGGGAGTCACATTTTGTCCTAAAACTGTTGAAAGTATAAGGCTGTGAAAATACCTCAATTGAAAAAACTACACTCACAAAAGGCCCTAATCCCAGCAGCCATGTTGACATGTCATAGCCGGGTAAAAATAGACGTAATTGATGAATCAATTATACTCCCGTGCTATTTAATATGACACAGTCATCCCACGGTTAGAGCCAACATGCACAATACCAGGGCCCGCCTAAATGTAATAGGGCCATCATCATTTTTATTAATTACACCTGTGTGTTTTCCCCCGAGGCTGTGAAAAGGGCTTATGTCATGTCTTGCTCGTTCTTTCGCCTCCTGGCTGATTTTTAAAAAGAAGTTAAAACAGAGTTAGATGGCGTTACATTTGTGCGTGGAACATAATCAAGTTATCTCGAGGGCCGTTACTTCGGCTCTCGAGATAACTTGCAAGATAAGTGCAAGATAAGTGCAAGACGGACGATGTAGTTTCACACAAAACGACATGTTCCTGCGACAAACTTTGTCTTTCTCGACATACAGGAGGAGTTTTTAAATTGGTGTGTGTAGTTCATGGATTAAAAACTAAACTACTACTGACTACCATGCATTTTTTATTTATTTTTTACCAAATAAGGTCCCATGGAAGACACAGGAAGGGGGACTTTGTCTCTCTATAACAAATCATTGAACAAATACACAACGAATTCCATCTATCAGCTTGAGAAATGGAAACAAAAAGTAACAGCAGAATGTATATATATATATATATATATATATGATCGTATCAGTGTCAATGAGTTCATGTGTGGATAGCGTGACGTGGAAGCGGCCAATCAGGGACTTTCACCGACGTAAACAGGAAGAGCACAGATGTCAATCCACTGATCAGGGTCTGTCACACACTCAAACACACCCGCGTAAGCTTATAATACACAGAGAAGGATGTCAGGGACTTTCAAGGTGAAACGTGACACTGTTGACCCTTAAATCGGGAGCCTGGTGAAAATAAAGCACCTCGCCATATTACAGTTTCAGATTCTCCGGTGGCCCACAGAGCTCAGAAGCCCGTAAAGGCCGATAGAGGACTCTAATCCTTCGAGAGAAAACAAGAGGTCCGCCTGTGTGGATGCACCTCGAGCCATAAAGATGGGACGTCTTTGTCTGTAATCTGTGTGTGGATAAATGGAACAACACAAACTGAGAAAGAGAGCCAAGCACATGGCAGCGAGACACAAACCCGTGATTCCTGACTCGACACACACACACACACACACACACACACAAAGCAATGACGAGGCCACTGTGAGGCTGTTTCACAATTATTTGTGTGTTATGTGTCTTTGTACTGTGTGTGTGTGTCTGTGTGTGTGTGTGAGTGAAAGTGACTCACCCCGTGTCAGTTACTCCTCTACTAAAGTGTCCTTTCCTTTTTTACTTCACACCTCTACAGTTTGCTATTTTTGGGTTATGTTAGCAGAACTAGTAGTATCCAGCACACACACACACACACTCGCACGCACACACACTCACTCAAACACACGCACACACTACAACATGCAAAGCCCATTGGGAGTGTTTTGGAAGAGCGAGAGAGAGAGAGACGTGCATCTTTTATGGTGCTCTGGTACAATAGCTGATTCGGTGGAGCAGACAGAAATATCCAGGGTTACTCGCAAAGTGAAAAATATCGTATTGCATAAGATGGTGAAAGGACCTGACCACGTAAATGCAACAGTAGCTCTCTCCCACAAAGGCACACACACACACACACACACACACACACACACACACACACACACACACACACACGCAATGATGTCCTAATAGTGTCCTGCAGGCAGGCAAGCAGAGGCGGGCCAGGGTAGAGAAACTGGAGCTGAGGCAGAGTGCTGACTCAGGGAACAACCAGAGAGAGAGAGAGTGAGAGAGGGTGTGTGTGTGTGTGTGTGTGTGTGTGTGTGTGTGTGTGTGTGTGTGTGTGTGTGTGTGTGTGTGTGTGTGTGTGTGAGAGAGAGAGAGAGGACATTGTGCTACACAGAGGCCTCCTGACTTGCGTGTGCAAACCCGAATTTCCCGACCACCACTCTGAGCACTTTAAGTTGTTTTACTCGCCACTTTGAGGTTACGGCCGACGCTGACTGCTGCCGTGGAGAAAAAAAAAAGGGAAAAAAAGTCTTACTCGTAAGAATTCCATTGAGAAAAAGGAGAAGTGGAAAAGAAGAAGTCTCTCTTTTTGTACTAGTTGTATTCTTTCACTCCTCGTTTGCGAGTAAATGCGTCGTCAGTGCTGTCAGACGATCCGACAGATTTTCAAACAAACTTTGAATTTAGCCAAACCTTGTTGAAAATACATTTTGAATGGTGAAAGTATTTCAAACAACTGTCAACTGTAAAAAAAATAAAAAATACAAAAAGAAGAACAAAAAAAAGGGCTTTGATTTGATTAGTAATTAAGTGCATGAAATATCAAAAAATTGGGGGAAATAAAATGGTTTAATCCAACCAACAGTCAAGAACAAAAGACATTCAGTTTACTTTCATGAATGACAAAGAAAGGCTCTCACGCTGGAGGAACAGAAACTGGACACTTGCGTAACGTGTAATTATTTTTGAGTACGTTAACTTCCGTTTCTTTCATTCCCAAAAAAACTAAAACAAACATGTCCATCAAACATGGCCGTATGACCGCTGGTGTTCTCCTGCTCCATCGGACATTGATGTAAGCAATATTTTCCATGTTCTCCGCATTCAGCAATTACTTTGGTGAGAAGCATGTTCTCTATTGAAATGACGCAAGCTTGAATAAACTGGAACCATCCTGACATTTTTGGCAGCCTCTGAACTGCCGACATCAGTGTGTCCCTGTATTTAAGTGTGTGTGCATGACCATGAGGTGTGTAATACGATGTATATGGACTGTGCTCCAAACACAAGAGCAGCAAGTCAGCAACATCCAGGTGGTTTTGGTTTACCCTCAGAATCCTCTCTCTCTCTCTCTCTCTCTCTCTCTCTCCACCCTTGTTGTCTCCCTCTGTCTTTCCTGCTTCATTATTTGTCCTTTCTCACCGGCTAAAAATACATGCTGCCCTGTCACTATAACAGATCACCTCAGAGGAAATTTGCAGTGGACAGTGTTTGATACAGCAGCAGCAGCGCCACCCACACCACACACCCTCTCTCTCACACACACACACACACACACACACACTGAAAAACACACATGCCATCAGCCTTGGATCATAACGGCGTCATTGGATTAGTATTTGCCACTCTGGGCCGACTGATATATAAAGTGTGTGTGCGTGCGTGTGGGACAAACAGGTGCAGCAGCCTCACGAGGCGGACCGGGCCGCCGCAGGGTCGACCGACGGCGGTGCAATAGTTACATCGGGGGCCGCAGCAGCCGGAGAGCTACTATCTCACTTACACACACACACACACACACACACGAGGTGGCACCTGCGCTGTGCTGTTCCAAAATAACAGGAATATATTGTGTGAGAGAAGTGATGCAGACAAAGAAAACGCGTGCGAGCCAATGTCCACAAGGCTTTTCGTGTGAAAACGTTTTTTTTTTTTTTAATGCAGGAGAGGGAAAGAGAAAGAGAGAGAGAGAGAGTGTGTGAAAAAAGAGTGGGGTTGACGGGCCACTCGTAAGAAAATTAAATAAACAACAACTTCTCACTCCTGCTTTCACACTTCGAGCGAGTGCGCAGGAGACGGCGTAAGGTGTCACTGTTTAGTGCTCAGGAGAATGTTCCTTCGTGTCTCCTGTTCCCATGGAAACTGAACGGCGACCTGCCATGACCCCCACATCCCCCCGAGCAGCGGAGAGGGGGATGGAGGTGAAGTTGTCATTTAGCGGAGGCCAGTGGGCGAACATTATTGCATTCATCAGTTCTTGCAGGTCAACCCCGCTGAGGTCCATAATCAGCCTCCTGAGACATGAAGTATTACTCTGTCTTTTCCCCAGCTCTCCATCTCTGTGTGCGTGTGTGTGTGTGCATGTGTGTGTGTGTGTGTGTGTGTGTGTGTTTAGGCCCTGCTACCTGTGTTTCAACAGGCCCTGTTGTCTCATTATCAGAGTGACATTTGTGCAGTCCTGCGGAGCCATCTGGATGCGTCCCACACACATGTGAGAGAAACCAGCCTGGGTTTGGATCTGACTCACATCAAACAGCCTCTCTGCCCACACACACACACACGCACACACACACACACACACACACACACACACACACATGCACGGTAACACACAAACACCAAATACAGACGGCACAAATAGAGCAGTTTCCAGGAGCCAAAATCTGACATTTAACGAATTGAGGTGACAGAGAGATTGATACGAATTTTCCAACTGACAGTTTACATCTTCATAGTTTCCAGTCACAACAGTGGAGGCTCAGCTGTGGACAACTGCAGCCACAAGTGACCTCTCACAGTGGAGTGTGTTATCTCCAATATGTGTGCATGTTTGTGACGCCCCCCCACGGCGAATGTGAATGTGTGTATAAGAGCCACAGGTTGGAGTTGTGCAACTGCCAAAATGGCTCTGTGGCACAGAAGAAGATGAACATCCTGCTTGAGGTTATTGTCCAGGAAAGTCCCAAAAATCGAATGCGATCAGAGCGAACGCTTCTCTCTTTTGTTTCAACAGTGAATGAGAAATAATATGGTATCGAAGGGATCAAGTAAAAGTTTACAAAGGAGGAACAATCAAATCAAGTAAAGGAAAGTTTATTTATTCAACATCATACACAGAGCTAATTCAAACACAAGTTTTACAAAAGCACAGACAAGTTTAAATGTCATTTAATGTACCTTTCCTTGTTTACTTACTTATTTATTATATTTGATTTGTTTGTTTTTTTACCGACCCCTCTTGTTATTGCACCCATTTACTGCTGTGTTACTGCAGATGGACTAATAAATCTTAAAACCAAATTAATGATGGAAATCCCATCAAACTGATGAATTAACGGTCATTAGCTTAGTTTTTGTAACCGATAAGAACCCGGACCCATTTCTCCTTCAAGGAAAATTATGGGGGACATAATACAGACTAAATAGACCACGTAGAACACATTTCTGACATCATTTTCAAAATAGTGTTAAATATTTGAAATGTTACATATATGTCACATTGGGCTTTAATGGTAAAAACATGGTATTAATAACTACATAATTACAACATGATTTTTTACTTTTTATTTGTTTTAATATGCTTTGATTGAACAATATACAATATGTTAGCTAAATATTATTGAATCAGCCAAATTAACTGAGCAGATCATAATTATTTTTCGCATTGTGCATATATGTCACACTGGGTTCTTCGGGCAATTTTTAGGTTAACGTGACGTATGTGTCACAACGATTTTTAACTAATTTGTTTGATATCAGTTTCTTCAAGAAATGTGCTCACAGCAGGTTCAATACATTAAAGGGCATGTTAATTAAGCATTATAATTCTTAAAATGGGTAAATATTACCTTTTAACAATGAATAACAAGCTTTTTAAATTGAGCATTTTCTTCAGATCTGTCACAACCTGGATCAGCCATTTTGGAAAGCTTGTTATGGGAACACAAAATCACATGACCCTGTCACATGACCCACCAAGATGTTCAGTAGGTGTCACTTTGGGACTTCATGAGTTGAAATCAAGGATGAAGCTGTATGTGGAACTTTCCAGAACACTTAAAGGACGTGTGACACCTGTGACACCGTGGGTCCTTATGGGTTAAAGTTGGAGAATGTCCAGCATCGCAGCTGAAAGCACCACATTTGTATTTAACTCTTGGCATCACTAACAGACCAACAGCAAAGAAGGCATCGGTTGATGCTCAATGTCATCCTGTATTCCTAGAATCACTTCTAAATTGCCCTCAGAAAACCTGTTTGTGGTCCAATATGCGTATCGCACACTGTAGTCATGAGGAGTGAACGGGACAAACAGAAAGGCCCCATGTGACTCAAACACAGAAGAGATTTGAAGACAGTCGATTCAACAAAACGCTGCTTCTGGACTAATTTTATATCCTGCTATCGGAGCACGCTGTAACCCACTGAGGGGGACGCTATGACTGTTGCTTCGACATTTGGTGATAAAGACCCGATGCAGTTTCGCTATGACTGTAGGAAAGCACACACACACACACACACACACACACACACACACAAGTGAGCCGAGGGACTCCGAAGTCAGCACACTGAGTCATTAGCAAACGAATGCTATTTGGCGTGTTGTGAAAAAGGTGCATGTGCACTGAAAGGGTTCTCTTTCCACGCAGGATTCTGGGCCTCGAGAGTCCATTTCCCGAGCAGCTCTGTGCATGCAAGCTTGGACCCGAACGCCACTGTGATGTTCAGTGACGTGCTAAAGCTCGGCCGCATGCAAGGTAGGCCTCGCTCTACCCCCTCTTCATCTCGTTCTCTCATCTATAATTGATTGCTCCCACTGTACCAACTTCATTTGCCGGCTGTGAATAATGAATGAGACACAGAGTGGAGGCGATTTCTCTCCTCCGCTGGTTTGATACCCGATTAGCCGCTCACGGTGTATCCGTGTGACCACGGGCCACGCGTTCCACCGCGCCGCCGAGAAAGCCTTTCGGGGGAGAAACGGCGGGACAATCCCGTCGAGCGTCGTCATTTTAAGGCTGAATAAAAACGAGCATAATTCATGAGCGAGCGACAGGCAGCGTGCTAAAGCAACAAGCGTGTTGTTTTAACGCGTGGATCCGAGCGTGTGAGGCCCTCGGGTTCGTTGCATGGAAATGAAACCCGCCGCCTACGGTGAGTGCATAATTCCCATTATAGCAACCTGGCACTCCCCGTGAGCATCTTCACACGCGTTCACACACACACACTTCTCAGAGACACACTGCTCTCCGCCGCAGTGGGATGTGCTCCTCTGAGGTGCATGCCGTGTGATGCTCACTCCGCTTGCCCTCCTCTCCGCAGCTCAATGGACTTTTCAGGCCGCGTCCAGCACTCACTCATTCACACTCAAACTCACACTCAAACTCACACTCAACCGGGGGTATTAATAGCGCCTTTCAGTTCCACAACGCGCCGGAGAAGTGCAAGCGAAGCAATTCAGCGCTCTGGGGCCAAAGATGACGTTTTTACTGTCTGTTCTTTTGGGGTAAAGTTACATCAACCAGTGATTCAAAACAACTCTTCACACTCTTCCCCCCTCCTCCTCCACGCTAATCCTGTACCTTCCTCTCTTACTATCTTCGGCACATGCCCACACACACACACACACACACACACAGACACACACATCCTCATTCATGAAAGAAGAGATTTGCTGACACAGACATGCACGCAAACAGATAAAAGCGCCACATTGTTAGCAGTCTGCTGTTTGAGAAAGTTGCAACCCGACAGAAGGGGCTGGGAGTGGGCAGCGACGACGCGGCAGCTGGTCGGCTTTCTGCAACCTGATGGAGGGAGCGTTTGTGTCTGGAAGGCCGTTAATGGCGATGGGATGATGAGGGATGTGGAGGAGGAAGATGGCAGTGTGGAGGAGGGAGACGGCAGCGAGGAGACGGTGCAGAGTTGGGTATGAGGACGGTATAGACGGCGGCTTCAACACAAGCGAAATGCTTAAACGTCTGAAAAGCAGCAGCATCCTTTTCTTTCCATCTGCGCCCATCATTCATCTCCTCCCTCCTTCACCTCCGCTCTGCCGTCTGTCTCTTTCTCTGGCCACACATCTTCACGACAAAAGAGACGGCCCCCTAACACAGAGAGACCCTGAGTGTCTGTCTGAACCTGACAGAGTTGGAGACTGTCTGAGTCTGAATAAGTCTTGATCTGCAGAGGTAGATACACAGAGGCGCAGTTATAAAGGGAGGCGGAGGACGGGCTGCGAGGAGAAAGAGACGAGAGAACACAAGAGAGCGTGAGTGCGTGAGAAAGAGAGAGATGTACTGTAGGGAGCTGGAGGGAGAAAGTAAGTGAGAGACGGAGGGAGAATAGATGAGCATGAGAGTGTGTGAGGGAGATAAATAGAGACAGAGCGAGCAGGAGGAGGGGGAGTGTGTAAACAGCAGAAGGTTCACTGGGTTCAGTGTGCAGTAGAGGAGCTGAAAGATGGGCATCAGAACTCGAAGCCCAGGGGGCTGGATAGTGGAGCGTGACTCACATACTCATGCATATATTCACACACACGCACACACACACACACACTAGTGAGACAATAATAGAGCCATTTTAAAAGTGTGTCGTATTGACACCTTTCTTTTGTCATCTTTTTATTGCCGCACCAGCTGACACATCCCTCTTACTGTCCTCCTTAGTATTTTTTGATGAATTTATTTAATTATTTTCAGGACGTTGCTCCACGGCAGCGTTCAGCATCCCTGTTACATAAGTGCAACGCAAACGCCTTTCTGCATTTGAATAGGCTGCGGTTGTTGTTGTGTTGTGTTGACTCACAAAATACAATATCACACACGCATGATCTGACATCTCCACGGAAGAGACACACAAAGTATAGCTGGCCTTTATATTCACTTGTCGCCCTTTACATTTGACTGTACGGTTTGCTTTTTTTAACTTTTTTTGTTGTATCTGACTGACTAATATCCACAAGAAGACACTTGCTTCACTGCTGTGTGTGTATCAGTGGCACGGCTCAGCATGACGAGTCAAACCGATACTGTCAAGCAGCCTGTTTTCTCCACATGAGTCACTACAGCTCATTTAGGCAACCGAAAAACACTGCACACACACACACACACACACACACACACACACACACACACTTGCAAAACTGACATCACAAACCATCACGTTAACCTAGATCCGATGCCTCCGAGTGCACACTTTTCACGGAACGCAACGGAGGAAAAAAAAGCTGTGACTATTTCAAAATGTCAGACCTCACTGAGTGAACTACATACACAGAGAGAGAGAGAGAGAGAGAGAGAGAGAGAGAGAGAGACACCACCGAGACATGAGCTCGGTGCTGCCAGAAAGTTTTTCCGATCAGAACAGGTAGGTTTACTGTAACGGTGAGTATTGAAGGCCCTGGTTATATCTCATGTATGAAACGTTGCTGCTTTCAAAGACGCCGTCACTCACAACGCTGCAAGACAAAGCTCACTTTCACACACAAAGGGGTTGTGCACCCTCGGGTGCCGAAGCAAGCGTAATCCTGACAACTCTCCTTGTCTCACAAGCGGCGGCTAATTAACACCTTGACAGAGACGCGTTCTCTCTTCGCCGAGAACAAAGGCATCGCTATACTGTCGCCTCTCTCCGTCCTGCCACGTCTCACAGGGGAGGCTAAGAGGCATAAGTTGGCACAGGCAGGTGTGCACTTCCGCGCGTTTTGGCACCTGGATGTCTGTTGCCATGGTGACCGACAGAATATCCCCCCCTGTATACTGCACAATGTGATATTTTTAATGAAGTTTGAGCTCTCTGACTTCACTGTCTGGTGCGACTGTGAAGATGTGAACTTTTTTTTCTTCTTCTTGTCTGTCACTGAGGCTGAGCTGTGTTGTTCTGCAGCTTATGTTACTGTGTGTTGCTCAACCAAAGGGAACGCTAACTGTAGTGCCCGCATGAGTAGTTTGTGTGTGTGTGTGTACATGTGAATACACATGTGAGTGTGTGTGTGTGTGTGTGTGTGTGTGTGTGTGTGTGTGAGTGCATGCGCCAAATGTGTATATTTACCACAGTATGACTCACAAGCCACAATAGAGAGTGTGCTGCAGGAGATTGAGACAACACAGTTTCAAAGAGGAAGCCAGCACTGATAGTGCTGAAAGAGCAACAGGCACAACACACGCGCACGCACACGCACACACACACGCACATGCACACAATAACACTGTGGAAATCCCCTTTAGTTCACCTGAATGAATTCAACCTGGGAGTGTCTGAAACCTGAAATATTCCTTTTTAATCGTGATTACGACTGTGTTCAATATCTCGATGAAACATCCGATCGAAAGCTAACACCTGATCTGTTGACGGCCAAGATCACTTCTGAAAAAGAAAATGACTTGAGCTGGAAAAGTCCTTTTTTGCATTGCAACTTGTTGAGGCACTCTCATGCTGCACACACTGCACACAGCAGGCGCTTCTTTAGTGTGAGCTGAGGTTGTAATGCGCCATCTCATCCAGCAGATGGCACTGTTGACTCACCAAAGAGGATTGAGAGTCACTGTCTTGTACTCTACAGTGGTGTGGGCACATGCAGGGACCGGGAAGATCTTCTCTCACATCAGATGTCAACAATCATATGGGAATGGGAAGTAGGAACTATATTATATTCCTCTGTCTCCTTACGACGTCTGCGATGAGTTTTCCATGACATTAGCGGTTCCACTGCAGCAGCCTCCTCCAACTGAACATGTGATGCAACCGGCTGTTTGAAGCCTCTTATTACAGGAAAGGGGTCCAAGAATCCATGCTGCTGCTAAGTGCCTATTAACCCCCATGTGTGACAGTCACAGTGTGCGTTTGCAGCAGTGTGTGTATTTCTCGTGTGTGTGTGTGTGTGTGTGTGTGTGTGTGTGTGTGTGTGTGTGTGTGTGTGTGTGTGTGTGTGTGTGTGTGTGCTTAATTACATGTTAGCAGCGCATGCTTATGCACGCTGGAACCGCACAAAGGCAACAAGAGGAATCTTGATTCGCGTGCGGCAAAGAATTGATGATATTCTTTTTATTGAATTTTTACCAAAGACACGCAAGCACCTCTGCAAACTTACTCAGTATAGTTTAAGAGACCGGTGCGACCTTTTGCAGCTATTAATACAGAGTTAGTGACTCACTTTCTCAAGTCTAAATGTTATCAAGTCATTACAAGAGGGCAATGGGCTTTCTCGCCTTTTAATTAGCTGTCAAGTCTGCAGATGTAAATGTTAACAAGTTGTGTGGAAGCTCTCCTTTTCAGAAGGTAAGTTTGTCGCACTGTCCATTTGACAAGTTCACCTACTGAATTAAAACATTATGTAAAAAGACAAAGCCATGCTCGAGGATATCATCTACACCAGTGGTTCTCAACTGGTCTGGCTCCGGGACCCACTATCACCCCTGAATGACAAGCCGCGACCCAAATCGAGGAACATTCTCAACTTCTCCAATGTATTTAATGAAAAGATGGTGCAGTTTGAACCTGAGATAGTACAGAATATGTATGCTAACACAAAAACAAGTTTAATGACCAAAACGAGCAGCTGGTGGCGATGATAGAGAGGGAACTATTCCCTTTTACACTCAATTAGCTGCATTTTAATTAAAAAACTAAAACTGCATCTTCAGGACACGAGGTATTACAACATACATAACCATTCAGAATCTTCAGCTATTTTTAAACAGACTCTACAGCTTTCATGCACAAACAGTCCAACAACTAAGAAGTAGTTTCAAAAAGACTGAAATGACCTAACTTTAACTGAGAACACACACTCACCGAATCTATGACAAACACTTTACTGTGGAACACGACACTGTGTTGAGGAGCAGCTTTTCCACTAACTCAAAATAAATTAAACAAAAGTGGAATTCAAAAGTATTCACCTCATCAGTAAATACTGAAAAACATTGTGCTTTACTGTAAATTAAGCAGCACTCAATTCTCCTCCCAACCCCAGAGTTTTTTCCTGTCATGCAGGCAGCGCCATCAGTTGTCAATGTTATATTCAGTAGGCTGTTTAATTTAATTATCCTAAAAACCCAGAGTCTCCCTCATATCAGGATGGTTTGACCCAACCTGGCCCACGCTGCTGAAAACATGGAGGGACAAGTGCAAAACCAGTTGAAACCAGAGCCGGGAAAATAACGACACTCCGCTGCATAAAAAAGTCCTTTCAAAATAAAACCACAGGATTTTTTTTTTTTTCAGGCAACTGAAAACGCGACCCACTGAAAACGGGTCCACCAGTTGAGAATCACTGGTCTACACCAGCAAATTAAGTTTTCTACAAACTGGGATCTCAAAATGTATCTATGGCTGATTATTAATCCATTAATGAAGAATAGCTGATTCGTTAAACGGTTAAAGGGGGAACCTGAATGATTATACACAAGCATCATGGAGAATGGATTTAGCATATGAAATGAGCTGTATAATGTCTTTTGTGGCTCTGGAGAAGTTACATTATGGGAAGGATCATTCACACCCCCCTCAGGATGAATCATACTGACTTTGTGATCCTATTAATATTAAACAGATGGATGTAATTTGCTATTCAAGGTCCTGAGAGCACAAATTCTAAACATTTTAACCTTCTTGGATTATAACAAGGCCAAATCAATTTGCCCAAATCCGAAATAAAGGAAATCCCCATGAGCCTCAGCTGTACTTCAGTGAATATTAGCAATAATAAGTAGCATGCTAACAGTGAAAAGGTGTTAAACACGGCTCACGTTATACCTGCATTTGCATGTTAGCATCGCCACTCTGAGCCTGCTAGCATAGCGGTGTTAGCATGCAGCTCAAAGCGACACTGTGCCTTTAAGTACAGCGTTACAGCGCTGCTGCAGAAGCTGTAAAAACATAATCTTGTTTCACTTAATCTTGTTATAGATCAAGAATGTATGTACATGCGTACAAATGTATGTACGCATGTACATCTCTCAGGAGGTCCTCAACTTTATAGAAGTGCAATAATAAATTCCTAGAATAATCTTTTCATAACTTAAACTATACCATAATTAGAAAATGATACGGTGAAAGAGAAAAGTTAAAGAAATAATAGAATGAATGTGTAAACAAACAATTAACTAAACATAATATGATGTAACACATGCATTAAATCAATTTTATCACATAAAACATAAAGCACTGTGAAAGAGTCAATCATGTACATTTCTTACATCCCCCCTGTTTTTCTTATTAATATTAATATGCAGTGCCTCTTTTTCAAATCACAGTTAACTTCTAAAGCTTTCATCCTACAAAGTGAATAAATAAATACAATTATATAAATAAAAAAGGGGGAGGGGGGGGGGGGTTATTATGTAATAAAATAAAATAGCATCTACCCTTCCTTATCCTGTTGACCCCCACGTTGTCACCAGTTGGTACAGACCACAATGCAGCAGCCCACTATCACACCCCCCCCCCCCCCCCCCCCCCTCCCTACGCTGCACAGTTCCCTACAACCTTACAGAGCCTGACAGAGAGAACAAGAGTGTGTGTGTGTGTGTGTGTGTGTGTGTGTGTGTGTGTGTGTGTGTGTGTGTGTGTGTGTGTGTGTGTGTGTGTGTGTGTGTGTGTGTGTGTGCATGTGTGTGAGACACACAGAGAGGCAGCGGAGATGAGAGTGTGAAGCAGTGAGAGGGAAAACCTAGAAAGAACAGCACAGGCGACCAGAAAAGGGGGAGGGAGGCAACAAAAAAAAAGCAGTGCAGAGTAGAGGAAGGCGAGGGGAAGAGGGGAGGGAGATAAAGTGTTCTGTGAATGCACTGTCGTTGATAGTCCCGGTGCCAAAGTCAAAAGATGTAACGACTAGATGAACAGCCACTGCATCACACACCAGCATCCTGTTCTGGAGCCTTGACAGGAAGGGACAAGAAGGAAAATCCACACACACACTCAAAGCCAAAACAACAGCGGGGTCCCACATCCACGGGATCATGTCGTCCACCGGGTCAACCAACCACAACAAGCGCCTGGCATGTAAGTAACCAGCAGTGTGAACGAGTTAACAGAGAAGTGAGCAGACTTGAAGTACTGTGCAGTATAACATAACTTAATGTCCTGTATATTTTAATACTTAATGTGCTCTTTTTTTCATTCTAAGCAGGTGTTTACATTCATTTACACAGTCCTATAGGATATATATATTTGTTTTTTGCATATGGCCGGTAAGGGAAAGTGTGCAAAGAATATTAATTCCCTACTACTACGGGGCTTTCAGCTCTGCATGGCTCATGATTCACCATTTCCAACCAAACTTAGCTCATTATGCAAGCAGTTTAATTCAGCGTTAGTTGGACAGGTTAACAGATCAACTGTACTTTACGTGACACACAGTGTGAATACAGGCACTGCATGGCTGTTACATCATGTTCTCTTTCTGAAAGCTGGATCCAAGGATTCATTACATTATTACTCTCACACACAAAAAAAGCTGAATTACACATGTTCACGTCTTGGGTCCAGCCTCGAAAACAAACATTATCAGCAACTATACTGTAAAAAATCGCATTGTCTCATCTCTTCTTGACTAAATTAGCCTCGACAGCCTCGATGGTGGTGCGACACTACTGGTACAGATGTGGTTTAATCACAGTGGAGAGATAACCACCACTCATTAAGAGTCTGACTAAGCTACAGGAAGAAGGTATTTGGGGAAGACAGGCTAACAGCCACCTGCTTGAGAGAAGCATTGTCTTGCTTTCTAATGGAACACACAGCCTCACCAAGAGCTGTTTTTAAGTGTCGAGAGAATAATCTGCGTGCTGCTGTAGTGAATAAGTTCCTGTGTGTTTGTTAATGTGTACAGACGAGCGGCAGAGCGCTGCACATGAGCTCTGTGGAGACTCCTGAAAGCCCTGTTATGACTGACCTAAATCGGGAGCAGTGGGTATGGCTGGAGGTCATCTTTGCATTTAGCCCCGAGTGAAGTGCCTTAATGGCTTTGGGAATGGCCTGGGAATACGCAATCTGATCACACACTCACAGGCGAGAGGTTCAAGACACAATCACAGCTCTGGGATCAGAAGGAAACTAAAGATGAGAGTCGAAGCGGCGATGACGACTTTTTCAAGTTTAGACGGCGTGTTCACATTAAAGTAAAGCAGTCTGACGACGATGACGGTGGGTGTCGTGGAACAGGTGGGATATACTTTCCACTACACGGCTGTGTGTGTGTTTGTGGAAGCGTGGCGGGGGAGGAGGAGGAGGAGGAGGAGGAGGAAGCTGTTGTGGTGCAGTGATCTCACTCATAAATGATTTATGCTTGATGGACTGCTGTGGCCACGAGGCCGGCGGAGGAGAGCGATTGGCTCGGTAAATAATAGTAGTAATACCTACAAATGATGCGGCTGTTGAGCTGCTGAGAGCCGCTTGACACCATCATCGGGCCCCCGCGTGGGAATTAGGAGCTGCAGGAGAGTGGGGGTGGAGTTTGAGATGGATGGGCTGTCAAATGAGTCTGGACACGCAGTTCAACTGCCAGTTCTCTCTCTCTCTCTCTCATTCTCTCTGGTCTCTCAAAAACAGAAAGATGATCATGGGATTTCTTTCCACTCGCCACAAGGGGACTGAACGCTTCAGCATGTGACTCTCTGCTTCAATGGGAACACTTGTTCCCTGATTTCCTTTGCCGTTCCCAGGACTCCTGATGTATGACTGCAGCATTAGAATGACACAGAGCCGGGGGCTAATGACGCATGTTTAATGTTTTCATCCTGGAAAAGATGCCGATAAGGTCGTCGAGAGAAAAAGACGGCAGAGAGAGAGAGAGAGAGAGAGAGAGAGAGAGAGAGAGAGAGACGAAATGATCATCGCATGCTGGGAGTGAAATAAAACGACACCAGAGAGAGAGAGGCCGGTGTGTGATTTGGCATATTGAAATGGGGATGGAGGCGGAGCAGGGGAAGTGGCTGACGGATCAGACCGTGGAAGAATCATCAGAAGGATTGAAAATAAATCATGTGCTTCAGCTCAGCTGTCACCTCTGGCCCTGGATCAACTCCCCACACCCTCCCCACCACCTCTACATCATTTGTGTTAGTCCCAAATATAAAGAAGTGCTAATGATCTGATAGACAGCAATGCAAGAGGGAAAATGCATAAGGGAGAAGGAATTAGAACGGTTGAGGAAACGAGGACCACAAAGAGGATAAAGAAGCAAAAAAAAGAATAAATGCAGTGCGTGTTTGCCTTGACACATAACAAATGCCCAGAATGCATAGCGTCACTGCACCCTTGTTTGTGTCAGTGTGAGACTTAGCTGAGGCAAGCAGACCCCGTAATGCTCTTTGCCTCAAATCACTGACACTACAGCTGCTTTATACCGGGAATAATGCACAGCAGGCTCAGGTTGCATAACACCCCATTCCCTCTTCTTTTTCCTTTTCTTCCTTCCTTCCTTCCTTTCCTACATACTCAGACAAAACACAGATGTACACACAGCCGAGGCAATAAACTGCTTAATCATGCAGTTCATACACTCCAGCCGTCTGGTGTTGTTGGGTGTGCGGCTGAAGGATTGCACCAGCATTATGTAACTGTAAGCCCTGGGTAATTATGGTTCATTGTAGGCTGAGATGGAGCAGGGCTTTCTGGGTAGGGGGCATGGGTCCTGTGACAGATCAAAAGTGTTATGGATTTTCAGAGGGCAGCGCTTGCTGTTGAGCTTAACTCAGTTAGTGTTTACAAGATGTGTCTTTCTGTCTCGGTCCAGAGGGGAAGTATTATAGAGATGAACAAACAGGAGCCTCTATACGGTGAAAGAGCTAAACAGTTCAGTATTGCTGTGTTACATTGCATTCCAAACATTAGCATGTAAAGCAGCTCAACACGTCTTTCCAGCCTCCTCTGCTCCTCCAATGGCATGAGAGAAACTAACAATGAGCCAGCATTTGGAATTTTTTTCAGAACGGTGCCACTCATATTTACCAACTTTAGGAGTCAACAAGTTAAGCCAACACTCTATAAGCTTTGGTTTCTCTGAAGCTTAAGGTCCCTTAAGCCTTCTGGACAGTGAAATTGACAGTTAAATCCTGGTATCTTATTTTTAGCCTTTACAATCAAAAACACAAGCTATCTGCGGCCTCTGGCTCAAAGGTAACACAGATTTATGTAAAGGTTAACGCTCCACAGTGGCGGGCCGTCAGGGCCTGCTAAGCCTTCTCTGCTGGCCTAAACATAATCACAAAGTTATAGCTATTTTATAATTTCATTTTCATTTTTTTTATTGTTAAACAGCTGATCCACTGAATGCGCAGGTAGAAAATCCGCGGCCCGCCACTGACGCTCCACCAATGGCTGGAAAGGGTACGCGCGGATCTGTATATATTTCAAAGGGTATATGGAAACGAAGGTTAAATATGTCATTGTTGCCTATCAAAACTGTACACTTTTAGAGGGATGCAGTTGCAGCCCAACACCTCTTGCAAACCACAACATCTGAACATGACCTGTGCACAGACTGGTGCTTATAAAGTGAAGCAGAAGTTTAAGAGTTTTTTAGTTGAGGCCTGCTAAGACATCATGTATGGTTATTTCTGCATGACGTGAAGTTTAGTTGTTCTCTTCTTTTGCTGGAATGTCTCAGCTTTTCGTAATGACATTTTGTTTGTCCGGAAGTAGTGAACACGCTAACACCGCCATAGGCGCACGCACCGTCAGCATTCTTTTGCTGTGTGCTCATTTGGTTGGCTGGTGTTGCAATTGAGTGTCGTTTTGGTAGAATTGGTTATCGTGAACTTTTAAGCTAATTTCCGCTTCGTGGATGAACATTTTGCGACATGGTTAACATGTCCTTACACGGTGTTTGTTGCGGTTCAACAGTTTTTAGCATAGCTCCAAACATTAGCATACCTGGCTAACTAGCTTACTATTGTAGTGGGGAACGCTCCCCAGAGAAGGGTTTTGAACGCAGGCCTGGCTCCTCCCCCAATCAGTGCCAATATACAGTATAAGGCACCTGTTCTGATGGCCTCATTCCCCTTCTGGTCCTGTGGTGGCTCGCGGTGAGATTTAGATTATTTTATAGTCAGAATCTTAATTTGTATGTTGCAGCATGGAGTTACCCTTTTTAATCTCTTTAAAAAAAAAAAAAATCATTTCTAGGTTCACCTGCTGCTGTTTTGCTTTAGTCTGTTTTACTTTTGCCCGTTTGTTTTGCTTCATCTGTTTTGTTTTAGTCTATTTTGCCACGTCCATTCTACCTATTTAGCTGTTTCCATTTTATATCTGTTTTGAACGGTTTGGCTGTGATTTTTAATCTGCATGTTTTGGCTTTTAGTGTTGTTGATTATATTCTTTTAATTACTGTAATAAACGTCTGGTTAATTTTGTGAAACACGTCTCTGGCCAATATCAGTACTGAATCTGTGTGTCCTTAAACAAACTATATGTTGGGGTTGTTAAACTTATATTTCTTGGGGTGCAAGTCCCCAGGTGGCGTTGTCGGTTTCCTTTTTATTCCCCCTTCCCCTAAGACTCCGTCACACTACCAACAGTTGTAACATATATAACCTTCTCACGATGATTGCAAAACTTCAATCTAGTCCAGCACAGAAACCGTAAGTGCTCAGACTACGCCTTTACACCCGCGTTCCACATTATTAGGCAAATTGTATTTAAGGGTCATAAACATTAATTTTTTGGTTTTTCAATTAAACTCATGGATGGTATTGTGTCTCAGGGCTATTTGGATGATTGAAATCATCCAAATAGTAATAATAATAATTAGTTTGCCAGGTGAGCCCAATCAAAGGAAAACTACTTAAGAAGGATGTTCCACATTATTAAGCAAGCTACATGTTTCAGGCAAAATGGGAAAGAAAAAGGATCTCTCTGCTGCTGAAAAGCAGCAAATAGTGCAATACCTTGGTCAAGGTATCACAACATTGGATATTTCCAAAAAAATTGCGCGTGATCATCGGACGGTGAAGAAATTTGTCACCGATTCACAGCACAAGCGGGTTCGTTCAGACAAAGGCAAAATAAGGAAGATTTCTGCCAAACAAATGCGTAGGGTTAAGAGAGCAGCCACTAAAATGCCATTGAATAGCAGCAAACAGGTGTTTGAAGCCGCTGGTGCCTCTGGAGTCTCGCGAACTTCAAGATGTAGGATGCTCAAGAGGTTTGC
Organism: Myoxocephalus aenaeus; assembly: GCA_038501785.1. NCBI lineage: Eukaryota > Metazoa > Chordata > Actinopteri > Perciformes > Cottidae > Myoxocephalus > Myoxocephalus aenaeus. The sequence goes on along the minus strand of JBAMJR010000141.1, from coordinate 2,036,649 downwards.
AAGTGTCCTTAAACCTGTTATTCGGCCACCCCTAAACCAAGCTCACAAGCAAAAAAGGTTGCAGTGGGCTCAGGACTACATGAAGACTAACTTTCAAACTGTTTTGTTTACGGATGAGTGCCGTGCAACCCTTGATGGTCCTGATGGATGGAGTAGTGGATGGTTGGTGAATGGCCACCATGTCCCAACAAGGCTGAGACGTCAACAAGGAGGTGGCGGAGTCATGTTTTGGGCCGGAATCATGGGGAGAGAGCTGGTAGGCCCCTTCAGGGTCCCTGACGGTGTGAAAATGACCTCGGCAAAGTATGTAGAGTTTCTGACTGACCACTTTCTTCTGTGGTACAAAAAGAAGAACCGTGCCTTCCGTAGCAAAATCATATTCATGCATGACAATGCACCATGTCATGCTGCAAAGAATACCTCTGGGGCATTGGCTGCTATGGGCATAAAAGGAGAGAAACTCATGGTGTGGCCCCCATCTTCCCCTGACCTTAACCCTATTGAGAACCTTTGGAGCATCATCAAGCAAAAGATCTATGTGGGTGGAAGGCAGTTCACATCCAAGCAGGTGCTCTGGGAGGCTATTATGGCATCCTGCAAAGACATTAAAGCAGAAACTATCAAAGAACTCACAAGTTCAATGGATGCAAGAATTGTGAAGTTGATATCAAAGAAGGGGTCCTATGTTAACATGTAACTTGACCTGTTAAGATGTTTTTGATTCAAACTTTTCTTGATTTCAGTAAATATGACCTCCTAATGCTGCAAATTCAACAAATGACAATTTTTTGTTCTTTACAACCTATAAAATATCTTGAAACTCTGAAATTCTGAAATTCTGCATAATAATTTGGAACACTGCATTTTGAGTTTTTTATTTTTGAAAAAAATACTGTTATCATTAGGAGGTTTGTTCAATAGAATTTGACTTATACTCTAACAGTTGATGACTTGAAAATGATACTGACTGACTGTGCATTACTATTTAGGAAAATCTGAGCAAAGTGTAATTTGCATAATAATGTGGAACGCGGTGTATACTCTCGGCTTTGTTTTTTTAAAGTAGTTGTGAAACCTGAACTGACATTGTTCCTGATCATGTTATGCAGTGGTAACGGTAACAGCACTGCAACCGTGTCCCAGAGTCATCAGCAGTAGAATGACACCACCCTTTTTTTGTGCTCATACTTAATTAATTTTATGGTTTTCTTTCCAAGTAATATTGTTTCTACTGTCCATCAATGGTTGTAATAAAGCCACACTGTGTTTTAATGTAGTGTCTATCTGGTAAATAAGTGTGGAGCCAGCAGATTTAAAGCATGTACCTCTCCTCTTTTTTGCCTTTTTTTTTCTCATCTTTTATAAGCTCTGTCTCTCAATATTCCGAGGTCAACACTTGCCTAACAAAAACACAGTCAGCCAGGTTATATCAGCACTCTAAAAGATGAATGCGTGGCCTTGTCGTCATTTGTGCTCACCAACTCTTACACAAACTTGTTTTGTACATCAGTGCCACCCTTTTGCCAACAGTAAGTGTTCATACTTTCAGTCATTCATTAGTAACAATTACTCATCTTCTTATGATCAGTTTCGCTTTTGGACAGCCGTTTAGAGACTCAAACCTATTGACTTAAACGTATTCGAAGAATACGATGATATAAATCCTGCTGGTGGTTATTTTGAAGAAGGTCACCAGCACATTTGTGTCTGATTGTGGAGGAAAACATGTAATGCGTAGTAATGCACACATGACCGTCCTCTCTTGTTGACAGCGTTCAACAAAAACTGCCAACGCTGACTTTGATTCCAGCAGAATGATTCTGTTTCTGCCGGCATCGGCCAGAATATTCGAGTCAGCCAAAACACTGTATCAAATGTTACACCGTATAACATCCTCTCCACTCATATTTTGTGATGCCATTTTCATAGTTGGAAACGCAACACAAGGAAAAAGGAAGGTTTTGAGCTGCATTTTTGCCCCAAGGCTACCAAAGAGAACAACAGACTGTGCAGCTGCGCTCCAGAGACACAGAGAACACCAGTAACAAATGCAGTTTTTTTTTTCTCACTTGGCTAGGGAGAGATAGGATTGAAAATCTGCTAATGCTAATTTTCCCTTTAACCAATCTTCATGCAGACCTCCCACACGTCTTGCACAGCAGACTCAGAGGTTATCTGGATGAGTCAGCTTTTGACATGCATGTTTTTTTGTCCCCACGCTGGGGCAGACAGATGGAGGCATGCAGCTGAACTTGTGCGTGGGTTGGGCATGTCCACTTGAGTTGCAAAATGTTATTTTGAGAGAGAGCGAGAGAGAGAGAGAGAGAGAGAGAGAGAGAGAGAGAGAGAGAGAGAGAGAGAGACCCCCCCCCCCCCATCAGGCCAGCAGGCAAAGCTGAAGTTTACATAAGCCATGCAGTTCCATCATCAGAAGCCTCGTCATTGCTGTAACAGCCTGTAGTAAGTGGTTTATTTGTCTCAAGCTGCCCACTGCTACCGAATAACAACTGCTGAATGATCACAGACACTGGCGGGTGGCCACTAGATAGCAAGGCAAGGGGTTCTGGCAGGTTGGCATGTTGAGGTCTCCCTAAGGAGTGTGTCTCTTAAATATGATGACATAGCTTGATCTGCAATGCCAAGTATACTATGCAAGAAGTTCATGGGACAGATGGGAAAATAACTTGGCTAATAGTGCAGTTTACAACTTTAGTAATTGTAAAAAAAAAAAAAAAGGAAGCATTTGGCCACTTTGCTTCAAAGCCCAGCGCTCCTCATTTGGGCGCTTGATACAAACCAAAAGTAGCACTCAAATGGTCTGCAGAGGAAGTGATGTGAATGTTGTTACTGTGCATGCTGCATCCATCTGCTGGCATCATGTAAACAAGTTCATCATGGACGCTTGGTACACACACTGGTTGACAATGAGCATAAACTAAATGCGTGCATAATCAAAGGCATAAATACATAAGCACACACTCTCAGTTTATGTGAACATGCTCATACATACACACACACACACACGCACATTGAAACACTGGTGACATGAATCAAAGTGTCAGCTCTTGCAGCCCAGTGGGAGAAGGCACGATGTGTGCTGAGGAGGATGCAGCACAGTTACACAACCACAGCTGGTCATCGTGGCAGAGGTCGACGCTGGAGGTAGACCTGGGGACAGTTGCTCTCTTGTTTTTCATAACACGTCTGCATTGTCACGCATAGAAATAAACAAATAATATCCCAGGAACGTCAAAAGATGCCCTGTAACAAAGATGACGCATTTCAAGCTCCACCAATGGCTGGAAATGGTACGCGGATCCCCACCTCTCAAAGTTTGCATAATGTAGTATATTTTCTCTTCCTAACATTATAGAGTAACACATTTTACAGCCATATTTATTCGTCACAAAAATGATGGGGATCGAAAACTGATGATGTTCATGGTTGATGTTAATCCCTATCGCCTCTAATCTGAAACTAAAGGGACAGTTCCTCAATATAGAGAAAGGCAAATCGTTTTTACTCCATCTGCTATCAAGAAAAAGGTTCTTTTTTTTTTGCATTCGGGTCAAAAAAGAGCAGCTATGTGAAACAGGAAGTCTGCAGTGCATCTTTGCTTGAGACCGAACAGAGACTATGAGTTAAATCCTTTTCAGTGAAGTGTTCTTTTTTTATTTATTTTTATGAATCTCGTTTGGGGGATCAGCGGAGACGGACAACTCGCAGCGGGTGTTGGACAATGATTCTGCTCAGCACCCAAAGCTGAGGGAGAGACAGTGCTTTTTTGAGGACGTCTACCAGCATGACGTCGACAACTACCTGCCCTCTGCTCACCTGCAGGTGGACTGCAGGAAACGTAAGTGACAAATATTCTAGTTACTTTTTTATGGGCAAGTATCTCAAATCTGCTTTGCAAATTAACCTAGATTAAAAGCCTGTTTTAAAGTGTCACTGTTTATTAACACAATTTAAAAAAGGACCTGAACATTTAGAAAACTGTGATTCAAGGAACAGTCACCCCGGTGATATGTGTCCCTTTTGACAGAAGCAGTGCGTGTTCATGTTTCATTTGCTGCTCTGCATGTGTACGCAGCCCCCATGGGCAGTATCTCTTCTATGGAGGTGAACGTGGACGTCCTGGAGCAGATGGACCTGATGGACATCTCGGACCAGGAGGCCCTCGACGTGTTCCTCAACTCAGGCTCAGGAGCAGACGAAGGAGCGCTGGCATCTCCACTTCCAGGTGCACAGAAGGCCTCTTGAGCACTGTACTTTCCCTAAAGCCAATCATGATATCCATATTCACATGCAGATTTGTACAAAAGCAGGCCAATTCTACGTATACAGCTGCATAAACATTTCTAATTGGTTTTCATGGGCAAAAGTAAAATAAGCAGCTCACTTTGTTTAAAAAATGTAGGTTTAAAAAAGATTTTGTGTGACATTTTAGGCGAGGACGAAGAAGAAGAGGAAGAAGATGAGGAGGAGGATGAAGAGGACGAAGAGGCAGAGGTCGTGTACAGGGAGCGCGCGCCTTTGAAACGGCAGGACGAGGTTCACCGCGGCTCAAAGCCCCGCATGTCCTCCACGTCATCGGGTTCCAGCGACACCAGCGGTGGGGGAGTCGACACGCCCGTGATCCAGTCGGACGACGAGGAAGTCCATGCCGACACTCTGCTGCTGACCTCTGTTCCCCATGCCAGGGATGAAGAAACGGAGGAGGAAGACGAGGAGGAACGATGCCTTGCAACTAAATCTCCATAAAGAGATGTTCATTTTACTCTCTGTAGAGATACATGGGTAAAAAAAGAGTCTCTCTACATTTGCAATCCTTATTTTGGGGCGGCGGGGAAACCCCCAGCATGGTTGACCTGGCTGTGATTTGCTCCTCCTTTGTCAATGTTTCCCTGAGTACAATGGATTTTGTTCTGTACAACCTAAAAACCCATTTGTGTTAAACACTCGACTGATGTTGAAACTCGTGGCGTCATTAAGTTCAATATGCAAATACGATGAGTCATCCCGCTCCCATACATTAACATGTTCTGGCTGAGAGGGCAGAAATACTTCTTTGGTCCTCTCACTGCCAGAGGGACATTTTTGTGTGTGTCTTGAAAGCCAGTGTGCTGAACAGCCATGTGAAACAGGAGCGTAAACACAAGTAAAAGAACAGAGTAAAGGCCTGTTCAGTGAGCTAAATCCATTGAAAAAGGAAATCTGTCAAAAGCAATTAGAGCTTTTTAACTTTGACTTACACCTAAACTCTGTGGCCCTTGGATGTCCCTCATCTTTACTGGCATTTAGATCACAGTAGCATTCCTCTCATAGGAGTTTACCAAACATCACAATGAGAATTTAAGTCATTAACACTTGAATAACAGCCGTTGTGTGAGCGTTTGGCATAAAAAGCGACCAGACGGGAATGGACCGACTTCAAAGGAGCAAAGATTGCAGTTTAATTATGAATCTTCTTTTTTGTGTTCCAAATGAAGGCAGAAATTTAGGCACAATGAGCTATTGCCATGTGCATGTGCAAACTCGTCACAGTATGACAAATGGAACTGTGTTTTTTAAATGCATGCCATCTCGTTCCCGTTAGTGCATTATACGTTATCAATCATGTAACTGCAGAGTGTTGCATTACTGTGTAAGTGAGTTACTCCTCTCCTCCGTGTGCGGTGGGATGTGGGAGTTGAATACATTTGACCATGTGGCGAGGGAGTAATTCAGCTGAAAAATAATGTGTTTGTTTCTGCACAGCGTATCTGTTTGTGTGAGTACGTGGGATTTGTGTGTGTGCGGGTTGAGGGTGTGTATGGGGGTCGAACCCACGGCATCGTTCAAAACAACCTTTTTACAGTGTCAAATGATGTGTAGAATACTTCTTCCCCCTCTTGAACTGAACACCTTGATATGAACGAAATAAAAACCAAACCGTTTAAAGAGTTTATGTTTTCTGTGCTGCTGTTTCTCCACCTCTACTCGATCTGAGTAGTCCACACTCACACACACACACAGTGGAATGCTAAACATGTCGGCGACAATTAATACACTGTTTGAGATGTCTGTAGACTTAAATGATTGTTCAACATTGTTTGTTGCTGTAATCATTCCTCCTGTTTATATTGGATGTTAGGAGAGAGTTTCAAATGCCAATGAGGAAGTAACTTTAAACCTGCATTATTTCTAATGGCCATCAGGGGGCGACTCCTCTGTTTGCAAAAAGAAGTCTGATTGTATAGAAGTCTATGAGTCTCACTTGATTTATTACTTCAGTAAACATGAGTTCATGGTCTCAATTGCTACTTTCAAGTCTTCAATATAGCAATATATGTTAATTTAGTAAATTATGGTCCCATTAAGAGTATGATAGACCAAAATACAGGGTATGTTTTAGGTCGGGGCTACCTTTATAGTTTGCTACCGGAGGTATACAATTAGAGCCTTGTAATGATACACTGTCTCTACAGCAGTGTTATTCCTCCGTGGTCCAAATATAGCCGTTCCCTACGGTTTCCAAAAAAAAAACAGATGCCGCCTGACAAAATCCAAGATGCCGATGGGTCTAACCCAAAACTCAAGGCTTCAAAATGGCTTGTCAGAAGCTATTCATCACCTGTCCGCCTGTATCACAGTGTGCAAAGTACTCAATAGTTTTCCCACAGGCACAATTTTAATGTCATGTGTCCCTCGACTATAACGCCCTGACTCATTCTGTAGTTTCTCTCCTCTCTCTGTATTGAGATTTCCGGTTCTTCTAGTTTCACAAGTTTTCCCATAGTTTACTCTCACGCATTTTCTTCGATACATTAACGGTAATTTGATCGAATGTACGTGCCGTATATCGTGACAAGGTGTCCCTTGCAGCACTGTTTGCCTGAACTGAACTGCTGTTATGAGACGCTGCATGGTTCGTCTCTTCGTCATCCTACACATTTTAACTTGATCACGAATAAATCATATTATCACTTGACTTGCCTCATAAATTACTCCCACTGCAATAACTTCTACAATATTTATATCAACATGACATCTGATCAAGAGGGCCCTGGGGCTTCAGTCTGACAAATCTTCTCTGCCAATGCCGTACAGCTTATTCTGCTGTTGCTATAGTGTTCAGTTGGGTTGAGGTCAGGACTGCTGGAGGCCATTTACATTCTCTCTACTCCCAAACTCTGCAGGTAGTCTCTGATGAACCCGCTCTATGGGGGCAAGCGTTGCAATCTTGGAAAATGGAGTTCAGTCCCAGACGGTAGAGCAATGGGATTGCTGCTAGTTGCAGAATCTCATCTCGATATCTCTGCATTGAGATTTCCTCCAATGAAGCACCTTTGGGGTCCGGAAGCTCAAAACAAGAGTCGCAACCCACATACTCAGCTGTGCTGCTCATCCCAGAAATACATGTTCCTTACGAATGGGGAACAGTTTAAAAGGGAAATAAACAGGCTTTCCAACGGTATAAAAGTTATTGCCAAGAAGCATTGTTACATGAGAGAAATAATCTACCAAACACAAATTTCCGAACCTTTTGTTCGATGTTATATATATTTAAATAGGAGGTTTAGGAACTCATTGGATATATATATATATATATATATATATATATATATATATATATATATATATATAAAATATAAAAATATATACATCTCAAAGAACTCATTCTCAACTACAATCCCCAGAATCCGTCTTGTTAGATAGAAAAGTCTTAAGTAAAATCATAATCATTGACATTATATGAATTGACAAATTTGTAGCCTCCTGTATTTAGGCAGTATAATCGGTTTTGGATTATGCAAATTACAAGAAAGGAGGTGTGTATTTGGCAACTATTTACACAAATGTAATTTAACCGAAACTAATGTCACATACAAACTGGTTTTCTTTAATTAAGAAGTGAGGTGTTACTTTGTATAAACCGTTGCCTGCAGTTTCATCTCATTGTGTGAGAAAACAAGGGAACCGTAAGGTAACCTGAGGCGAAATCTGTTGGTGACTTCTCATAAAAGTTGTTAACATTTTATCATATTCCCACATTGACAGGCAACCGACTAGCAGAGCAGGTTTGAGTTTGTTTTCTGAGTAAACATCTTTCTGTTCAATTCAGATTTCAACATTGGGGATTCTTAGTTTTTAAGACCATGATAGAGTTGTTTATATATTCATAGAGTGCCTTAGATCAATGTGTTTTTGTCATTTACATTTTGTCATTTAACTGTTTTATGCATTTAAATATATGATTATTTGACATAGATACAAAAATTAGGTTTCACAGACAGTAATTAAAAAACAGAATAAAGATATGTTCAGCAATTAACTTAAAGGCAACTACATTTTATTTTTATTTTTTTCTTACTTTTTTTGGCATTAAAGGCATTATTAATATTAATATATAATAATAGAAAGTATGTTTTCTATATCTGAACACAGCCTAATACCCAAATATTTCAGTCCACTTGGGGTCAACTGGAACTTATCGAGCATTTATAATTTTCAGAGAGAAAACCATTTTCACCAGGTGATTTTCCAGGTTTCATTAAAGCATTTTTCTCCTCCTTCACTGTTATGCGGCTGTCCAAATATTTTTTTCTGATCCACCTTTGGATCAGACTCAAATTGATAAAGTTTGCTGTAAAAACTTGCAAACACCTGATGTTTTTCCTTTGTATTTGTCACTTTTCCAGATTTCATTTTTGACCGCTGGTTAAGCATAACTTTGTGTAAGTCTCTTTTTGTTGTTCCTTCTCATATAAATTACTTTTTATTACATTTTTAGTGACAGCATATGCTGTGCATTCCAGCATACTTCACCAGCAATATTTTAGTAACATTTCTTTGATAATTATTGGAATAGAGAAAAAGAAGAACAAAAATAAATGATACCATATATTCCCTGATTTCAAGCCCAAGTACAAAGTCCTGTGTTGGGTTGGAGGGTATAACATGTTATACTCATGTCCACCTTTTCTGCCTTGGTGATGTTTTATTCTACTGTCAGGTGCTCGTTATATTTATTGTCAATCATATTTGTTTAATTGTCTGGAGTTTTTCCCTCTGTTTTCTGGTCGATTCTTGTGAGGCTACACTGAGGGGAAATATATGTTTTTCAGCAGAATAAGATACAGATAAATAGACAATGATTAGAGGTAAATAAAACTAAATCAAGAATAGAAGTAGGCTGAAAAATAGAGACTATGCAGGAACACTTGAAGACAAGATTACAAGGTGAATATACTGTGCAGGTGAGACATTTTGAGTGAACGTTCTTTTCCTTTAAGTGATATACATGACAGCTGACATGTCGAGACCTGTATGGCACCTGTAATCAGTAAGTGTATGGATTATGCAAAAGGTTACAATGTGACTGACAGCTGCTGTAATGAGCGTCAGGGTGACCTAAACTGCACCAGTGGATTTAAAATGTCATTTCCGTCACTATCAAAAACTCACAGGACACTTTGCAATTGGGCTACCGTTCCATGTGATGCAGGTCAGCCGTGAATAAGACATGGTAACCGGAGCCGTGCCGCTGGAGGGCTGTTCACCTGAGCCGAGCACTGTTTTCTCAGCACAGCCAGAAAGCCCAATAAGTCCACATTATCGTTAACAAAATATCTTTAGGTATAGAAGCCAATACACAGGTAGTTTTACATACACCACAGCTCCTACTGGTTGTCTCCAACACATGTATTAAAATGTACAAACATGGCATTTGACAGATCTCTCCGCACGGGGACACACAGCCTTTTGTTTGCTGCAAAGTCAGCCAACCTGTTGCCTGCAGGCATTGTGGGCTGTCTCCTCTGCACTCTTATTCAAGCTGACTTGCTCTCTTGGACTATTCCCACGGAGGATATCAAGCACAGTGGACCAGGATGAGGACCATTTCCCTGCTTCTGTTGGTATGACATTCTCAATTATCTACAATTATTATAAGGCGTCATGCTATTTAAACAAGCAAATATTTGATTGACATTGGACGCGAAAAACAAAGTCAATGTTTTGTTACTTGCAGTCGTAGCTGCTCGTGGTTACACGACACACATGCGGCTATTTGGTTCAAACATCTGCATGCAAATATGGATGGAAGAAGTGATCAAGCAAAACCAGTTTATGTGTTGTATTGTGAAAATACAGGACATGTGGTAACATGAGCCCATTCATTGGTAAAAGAAAAGCACACATTGTCGTCTCCACAGTCTCAAGCCCTGTGGTGTTTTGGCTCACTTATTTCGTCTCATCTTTTGCAGTTACGCTGCAAGGCAGCTCCTTATCTTTTATAATAAGAAACAGGTTTTACCCTTTAAATTCCTTAAAAAGATCCCTAAGTACTTGTATTGTAGCTTAGTCACTGGGACATGATTTCGGTCTAAGATGAATAGATTGCCTTTTAGGTTGGCAGGTGTCACACCTTGCGTTCCAGTACAATGTGTTTCATTTGTGCCAAAAGATTTCCTGCACAAAGGTTTTTGTTAACACACACCTGGTCTAGTGAAATGCTGACTCGTAGTTCGACATCAAAGTCAAGAGGGGGAAAGTCACGTTTATGATTATTATACCTCTAATCTCTGCAAACAAGTCAAATACTTATTTATTATTTATTATGTATTATTCATGATTTATGTTTTATTTATTATTATTATGATATTTTTTTTATATTTATATTTTTTTTATTGTAATTGTATTTATTTGTTAATATATTTTTACCATCTGTGGTTGGTGTCCTTTGTTGATTGTAATTTCCCGTAGACACAGCAGCGGGGAACAATTAGGGGTTCAGTGTCTTGCTCAGGGACACTTCGACGTGTGAGCTATGGGGGGACTGGGGATCGAACCGGCTACCTTGTGGTTGTGGGACGACCACTCATCCCCCTGAGCTACAGCCGCCCCTATATATATAATACAACACAATATATAAAAATATTTAAAAAAATTGTGCTTCTCACAACACTCAGAGCATAAACTACAAAGTCAGCTTTGTTTCCAGGCGGCGGCCTTTAATTAACATCGCTCTCCTTTCCTCATTAATAAACACAGGCATAAATCATCATAGAAATTAACAATAAGTGCATTGACTCACATGCTTTGCTATTGATTGAAGTTTTGATATATTTTTATTTCCCATTATAGCTGCCTAAGGGTTTAATTTTGTAATGTCTGTAAGACTGATTCAATCAAGACAAAGTTACCAAATAACTAAACTTATTTTCTCTCAGTGCTGTTACCGATAATTACTGCGCTAAACAGGATGCACTCCTGCTCAAAGGCAAATTAGGAAATTGGTTGGCTAGACAATTGCAGTTCAGATGAACAGGAAGCTTTAAGATGTTCTCCAGCTTCCCACGACACAGAATGAGAGGGGATAGAAAATGAAAGAATGGTCTACGTTCGTCATCTCCGGAGCGAAATACAGTGAAGGAGAGTCGGAGAGGCAGAAAGGCAGATGGTGAAACCACAGTGTTAAATGTCACACTACATGAGGTGTGAATAAAGCGTGATAAGAGGTGTTTTACGATACTTTTCTTTTCTGTTGCAGGTCGTATTCACGGCCTCGGCAGAGTCTCGCCGCGACAACTACCTGAGGCGTGCCAAGCGGGTAACTGCTCCGTGTTTGGAAATCCAAACTCCAAAAATTATCACAATTTCATGTTTGACACATACACTCTGGTTTCAACAGGAGCTTTTGGTGCGTTCCAAAAGAAGATGGGTTTTGTCTACAATCGAAATATACGAAGAAGACACCGGGACGTTCCCCAAGGAAATTTCGAAGGTGAGGACATCAAGTTTGTGAATGAAATAACCGACCGATCACTGTAAAACCACTTGAGTAAAGTCAACTCAAATAGTTTAAGGAAATCGATTGTCTCGAACCATTTAAGTTAAATAACTCAAATTCTTTTAGTGGAAAAAAAAATGCTTAAATGGACTACTCCTAACTCAAGTATTTATTGTTAGGTATACTTAAGTAAATAAATGACTCGTACTAACTCCATTCTTTGTATTGAACTTAAAACATATTCATTATTTAAACTTATTTTTCATGTTTATATGAACTCAGGTGCAATGAATTGATTTGAACTAATATGATTTTTTTGACCACAACATTACACATAGGGCTAAAATGACACCGCCGAACTGCATGCTGGGTAAAGCTCACCCACTTCACAACAAGAAGAAACTCCGTCGCCACTGTCTATAAAATCAATTTAGATCAAATGAGTTAATACAACACATTGGATTTGATACACATAACTTGAAAGTCTACCAGAAGTTGATCAAACTCCAAATGACTGAGTCATTATGACTGCAGTCCACTTACGAGTTCATGTTAGTGTATCACTCAAGTAACTACAACTTTCTATGCCATTTAAGTTGGGTTAGCTAAATTGCTAAATTGGGTTAGCTAGCTTGCACTTTTATTAAGATGAGCTGGTAGGTTTTACAGTGATGTTAGCAGCTCACTATCCTGGCTGGAGCGAAAGGAAGCCAACAGTAACAGCTCCACTCTTTGTGTCTTGACCCCAGATGTATAATGACAAGAAGGATGTTGCGGGTCAGTTGTACCGTATAAGTGGGATGGGTGTGGACGAGGAGCCAACGGGAGTGTTCTCCATCGACGAGAACACCGGAGTCGTCTTTGCCCACAAATCCGTGGACAGAGAGAAAAACGACCTCTTCAAAGTGAGCTGCCAATCCCTATAATGATTGATACAATTTTTTTAAACAATTTCTAACCATTTTTTAACCATTAAAATTCATTTTTTCACATGTGTACCTTCGCCCACAGATCACGTTTGACATCTTGAGCAAATTGACAGGTCTAAAAATAGACAATGAACTATCTTTCAACATAGAAATAAAGGACATTAATGACAACCCACCGATTTTCGAACCCGGATTGCAAGCAGACGTGCCAGAAAATACGGCGGAGGGTGAGTGGCTCAAATGACTCGTCGAGCGTGTTTTATATCTGCCTGCAGTCGCTTCTCAAACCCGTTCGCTCTCGTTTGTTTTCCTGACTTTCTGAAGGGACCGCTCTGATACAGCTGATGATGAGGGACAAAGATCAGAGTGACACACCCAACTCTAAAATCACCGTCAGTAAGCTGTCACAGAGCCCCGCAGAGCCCAACATTGATCTGAAGCAGATTTCTAACAGCATGGCCCTTCTCACCTTAAATAAAGGATGTTTTGACTACGATGTGAGACTCACTGTACTTCCACCAATGGGCAGCTGCATGGACATGGAAACACACACACACACATACACAGTGATTTGTTAATCTAAAATATCATCTTTTATAATGTGTTTCAGAAAGTGAAGAAGTATGAAATCGTTGTTCAAGCAACAGATCATGGCACGCCGACTCTCTCCTCCACTTCCGTTGTCACCATCAACATTGTCGACAGAAACAGTCATCTGCCGACGTTCAAGGAGAAGAAGGCACTGGTTTTTATTTATTATCATCATGATTGAAGTTGCTTTTCGGAATGATGTCTGATGCTAAAAGATGAAACTGTTCTGCCTGTCCAGTACCACGGCGAGGTGGCAGAATCAGCCACCAAGGAGGGCATCTTGAGGATCGCGGTCGACGACAAAGACACTCCCCAAACTCCCGGCTGGCGCGCCAAATACTTCTTCATAGATGGGAATGGGGAAGGAAGCTACACACTTGAAACCGACCCTGTGACTAATGAGGGTATTCTGAGTATCATCAAGGTACGTTTGCTGCCTTAGTTGACAAAGTTAAAAGTAAAAAAAGACATTAAAAAAAGCAGCGTGCCTCAACTTGTGTGTTTCTGCTCAGGGCAAGGACTTTGAGAAGACGAGTTTCAATAACCTGCTGGTCGGAGTGGAGAATGAGGAGCGCTTGTTTGTTTGTAAAGGTGGATCCCCGGGTGGCACGGGCACTCCTCCGTCTCCTGACACAGTCAACATCACTATAAAAGTGATTGACATCAATGACCCGCCTTACTATGAGAAAACCTCGTTTGACGTGTACATGGCAGAGGAGGAGGAGTCAGGAAAGGTGTTGTTCACTCCGAAGATTAGCGACGACGACTCTGACGTATCCAAAATCAGGTGTGTGTCTGCATACTGAGTTATGCTTCATTGCCACATTGTGAATGAAGGCTGACCCATTTGAAAATTTAAAAAAATCATGCAAAACATTATGTGTAATAAGAACATTTTATTGTTGATTAGATGTGTTTCTAAACTACTGCAAACATATCTTTGGCATTTCTACACTGCCAGTTTATTATTGAAAAGCAGACTTCATAACCCAATATTATTATGTTTGCACTAATAACCTGCAGATTCATTGGTCGGGGCCTAATTACGAATGTAACGTCAAATTACCCGACAAATGACCTGCATGCACAAGAGAAATGACTGCAATGTGATGCTTGTGGATAATATGTTCTGCTCCCCTTCCACTTTCCCTCCTGTGGTCAGGCATGTGCTGATAGAAGATCCAGCTGGCTGGGTGTCCATAGATGAGAAAACAGGAAAAATCACAACAATTAAGAAGATGGACAGAGAGTCATCCTTTGTCGGTGGTGATAGCATTTACAAAATCGTCATCGGAGCCGTAGATGATGGTATGAAGGAGCCCTCCTGTTTATTCTCATCAAATACAAGCTGGATAATGTGATAATGAAAACTTAATGCTGAGATTAATGAAGTGGTTGTTTTGTTTTTGTGCCTTTGCTGTGGCTTCCAGGTGAGCCTCCAGCCCAAGGTACATGCACTGTTCTGGTCCACCTCGGGGACATCAACGACCACAAGCCCAGCCTGGTCAGCAACGGCTTGATTTTGTGTGGAAACAAGGGGAACAAGGTCATGGTGGCGGCCTCGGACGCAGATGCCGAACCTTTCAGCGGGCCCTTCACTTTCAGCCTGGGTGATGAAAAAGCTCAGGGGGAGCGATGGAAACTAGACCCCTCCTTTGGTCAGTACATATCTGTCAACCCTCCTTCATATGAAAAACAAAAAAACAGAAGCGTTGAAATCAAAGTGACACTACATGCCTCTCTTTGCATCCTTCCCCAGGTGAGGAAGGTGGGCTCATCAGCCTGACGACGCTTCCTTTTGATAACTACTCCGTGCCGCTGCTCATCCAGGACCAACAGAGCTCGGTCGGGCATCACACCGTGGAAGTGATGGTGTGCGACTGCGGAGACGGAGATGTTTGCCTTCCCAAACCGGCGCCCTCATCCAGCTTGGGGCCGGCGGGCATTGGACTTCTCTTTTTGGGCCTCCTCTTATTCTTGCGTGAGTTTGGTAATCAGTGGCAACATTGACAAACAATTCTCTGAGGAAATCTTGGGCTATTTTGGGCTATTTCGCTTTTATTATAGACATTACGACAGATAGACTAGAAAGGAGAGAAAGTGAGGGGACGACACATCAGTCAGTGAACTACTAGATATGGGTGAGGATTCAGTATTAATAACAAACCAAATAAATAGATTTGATTCAACCATTACAAGACATTCTTTTAATATAATCATATAATCTAATCTAGTTCTGTCCTCACGATTTTTTTACCTTGTGGTGACACAAAATGTGTGGATCAGAGTTGGTGTGCAGGCGTTAAACAAGTCATAACGTATTGAATGTGTTGATGTGAATGGAACTATACACACACCTATAATGTCAAGCCGTTCCTTCTTTTTTTAACAACCTACATTTTGTTTTGGCAAGACTCTCTTTTTCAGGAACGCCCAGGACACAATCAAACATGTACACACACTTACGTGTCAGCTCAAGAAACAGTATGTACACGTTTTTTTTTTAAGTGTAATTTTAATGTGTGTCTGCAGTGCTGCTCCTCACCTTCATGTGTCAGTGTAGAGGGAAGGATTTCCAGCACATGCCCATGGTGCAGGATGAGGGCAACCAGACCCTGATCAAGTACAACCAAGAAGGAGGCGGGTCCGCATCCATGGTGGGTTTTGTTAGAGGGAGTATGCCACTAAACCAGTCACACACGTTTTTTCTACTTATTCTTTGTCTCTTTTCTCTGCAGAGTGAGCCCACTCTGCTCCTGACTCCTACAAACAGTTTGGCTGTGACGGATGGCGTGAAAATGGGCACCATGCAGGTATTCCTCCTCCTCCTCCACCATTAACCTGTCATTCTCTTTATTGTGGTTGACTTTTTCGCACGCCTCAGGCGTGTCAGCGTGGATGAAGTTTCAGGGTGTGTCAAAGAGTCTTAAAGGACTCACTAGAGAAACTGAACAATTTACATTGAGAAAACGGTCAGTGGTTTTAAAGAATGCAGCTTCTAATCCCACTGAAAAGTGGATGACTGCTATAATCCAGTTACTTTGATACTTTCTTTTGTCTATTTAACTGACGTGACGACAGTTAGACAGGTATGTGCGCACTCATTTAATAAATTGCAGGGTTTGCACAGCGTTGTGTAACAAATACCTCAGGGGTTGACCTTAAGCGTGTGGCACGATGCAAAGATCACATTTACTGCAGTTAACCTGCAAAGCATTATTCAAATTTGAATGTGACATGAAGTTTGGTTATGCAACAACAGACGTATATGCGTAATGAGTTGATTGAATGGAATGTCTTAACCCGTAAATGATTCATAAACCTACACGTTTCGTTTTCCAAGCTTTGATCTTATGGCTGCATTTCCCTCATCAAACACTTGATGCAATGCTTTGTTAAATACATTTTTACTTGCCTCGGCTTGCAAGGTTGCTTTATTATTTTTGCATTGCTCAACTAGTCCCAGATGTCCCAGAGGCCTCCAGTGATGACCCAGGACATGGATACGTACAACAGCGCCGGGTATGGCATGGTAAGCAACATAAACCTTTTTAAATAGTGTCTTTGTGCGTGCTCGTAAATTCTACACGGCGGGGAATTATGATAATGATAGAGTCACGCTCACGGCAGCTGGCTGGACTTGTTTGAAGGATCCAAACAATAAAGTGGCTTACTGTGATAGCTGCAGACATGATTTAACGACCTTACTGTATATGTCCTCCACAGATGACCTCTAACATGACCTCGATGGGCTCGCAGCGCCATAGAGACACGATCAGAAGCCAAGGAGGGCAGAGCAGGGTGAGTGATTACAAAAGTTGCCTCGTTGCCTTTTTTATCACGTTGCTCTTATAGCTGTGTTTTTGGAGAAAGTCAGCAACCTACTTAGATCCACAAGGGGGCGCCACCCTATTGGTTTGACGCTCCATGAGCAACACCTGAGGCCTGTCTCACGAAGCTGGATTTCGGTTTAGCGAGGTAACTTCTGGATTAACCCTGGGTTTTCCGTGTCACGAAGCTGGTTCACTTCTTAGCGGGGTACGTTGCCCCGGTAACTTACGCTGAACGCCTAACCTGCTCCGGAGCAGGTTAAGTTCCCGGATAAGATCTCAGCGGGTCTATAAGACCGCCTACTGGCCAATCATTGTCTTGGAAAAACGGCCTTCCCATTTCTACAGAATCCCGTTGAGGAAGGCGCACGGATAGTAAGAGCAGCGCTCCAGAGAGCGTCTCTTCATCTGTTGCCTCCTCAGTGGCCGACATGAGAAGTGGCAAAATATTTCTTCCTCTTTAATGCATGATCAGCACCAACAGATTGCTTGTAACTGTATGACAGTTTGAATTTACTGTTACCTTTTAACTTGCCCCCATGTTCTTTTAGCTCCACTGGGGTTGCAACTGAAATGAGGTTAAATTGTTAAAACGAAAAGATAATCAAAATAGGCACATACATTTGAGACAGTGATTTAATATTACAATCCCAGTAATTTATGCATTGGCGGAGTCGGTGATTTTTTTCCCCACGATTCCTTGCGGCTTCTGGCTGCTGCAGCAGTGTCGCTTTTTGCTTGTATTCTTTCTCTATATTTTTCGTACATTCTTAAGATTATGGTTTGCTCCTCCGTTGTAAAATACGTTGCTCTCGGCGGCTTCTCCATGGTGCACAATTGGTCTAACGGAGTTAACTCCGCCCCTTTTATGTGCACGAGCACAGATCTAGATGAGACGCTCCTGGGTTCACTTAACGAGTTGATAACCGGCTTCGTGAGACCAATAAGCGAGACCGCGGACATCTGGTTAAGTGCAGCTGGATACCTGAGGGAAACCCCGGGTATGTTAATCCAGCTTCGTGAGACAGGCCTCAGATGTCTACAGTCTGTGTTGCACAGATACTTTTATTGAGTACAAGCAGGAGGCCTTTTCTTCTCAGTTGTTTGCATGTTCGTCTGTTTCTGTCTGTTCTTTACAGAACGACAGAGGTTTTGAAATAACGACGACTAATAATGGTCTATCTTTATGTGTAAATACAGCAGTTTTAAAATATATAACTGGTTAAATGATCGCATGTATATACACTTACACACACATATGTGATTCGCAGTTCTATTTCATTGGATTGCGTAACACTGAGATGTGTTTCTCTACCTTTACTGATATAAATGAGGTGAATCAAGATGCAGGTTAAAACATTTTCTTTGCAGCATGCTTCTTTTTTTTTTTACTGAGTGGCAACTGGTTCCAGTTAGTTTTTGTCAATCCACAAGTGGCTGTAAGTGAGAATCCAGTTAAGACTGAATCTGTTTATTTCCTTATTTGCAGTACTCCACATGGAATTCAAACATGATGAACACCTATCAGGTAAATAGTGCCCTTCATTGAATTAGTATCTTTTAACTGCACTGCCAACACTTTCTAATGCATGTACACTGTTTTAATTAAGAAGTAGGGAGCTACATGTCCATAATATGTTTGCCTGTAACGTCCTCCTCTCTCTCAACAGGGAGGCGCCTCAAGATACACCCGCTCTGTGAGCCTGCGGTCCAATCAACACATTGCAGACCACATCGACCGGGTAAGGACACACGTTGCAGCGTCTTCAGACACACCAGCACATTGCATCTGTTTCTGTGAATGAGAGGCCAATTGTAAAGCGCTTTGGATAACAGTGCCATGAGCCAAATGGACAGTCCGCGGTTGTGTTGTAGTGGATGGGATTGAATTGAATACAGTGTGTAACATGGATGAAAACAAAATCACTATAAAGTTGTTACGAATCTGCTTCAAGCAATGAAATAAGTAGTAAGTCAACTTTAACTGCTCTCAATTTAGTCCTGATGCCTCTGTGCCAGAATCAACACAAAATGAAAGTTCATGAACATAAAATGTGTATTTTTTGACAAAAATGAGCCAAAAATCTTTTTCCTGATTCCTTAATACCACAGAGAATGTACGAGATTGATGATCGCCCTGTTTCCCGGCCGGTGTACAAGCCCCACGAGTACGCCTACGAGGGAGAGGGCAGCAGATGCCAGTCGTTGGATCGGCTGTCACTCAGCAACCTGGGGGATGATCTGATGTTTCTGAATGATTTGGGGCCAAAGTTCAAGACCCTGGCAAGCATCTCTAACCAGACAATTAAAGAAAAAAACATACAGCTTTGAAAGGCCACTGCTGGACGGAGATTTGTAAATGAAGAAAGTTGCTCTTCGCTTGCGATTATGGACTGATCTGACTGGATCTTTGGAGAAAAGATTGTACCACAATGCTTGGTTGTTGTACTTGTGCATTTCAGACTTAAACATCTCACATATGTAGTCAGATGTTGTGTATCAGCATCCATCCACGAAACAAGGATTATGTGGTATTTGGCCTGCTTAAAGATGTAATTATTGCACTGAACAAACTGTCATGCTTTGGTGGTTTTGAAAGGTTCGGGTTTTGACAGTAACTGGGTGTGTTTGCTCGTGGTTTTACTTTGCTAGTGATTGAGGGAGTGATTGTTGACATGTTGCCAGTGCTGTAGGTTGAGTCAGGGTAGTATTTTTCAAATATTTGTATGTTTTAAAGCTGTATGTTTGTCTGTGGGAACTGGACTATTTCATAGTATATAAGATGTTACCCAAACAAAGAGAACCCTTTTGTTGATAAGAACCAGCAGTAATCAGTCCAATCAGTCCTGTGAATCAGTCATTAGCCAGTGAAACTGTTCCTAAACTGAGGTAGCGCTGTTAATGATCTGATACAGGGAGGTGGAGTTTATACTGTGCATCTGCTGTCTTAAACGTGCATTCTTTGAAATGCTGTTTTTGGGACGGAATTTGCATTTGCCATCACTGAAGGATGTGCTGGTAGCAACCTTTTAGGGTGAAATCGTTTTACTTTTTATGATTGAAAAAATCTCTAATAAAAATTTACAAAAACAACATACTGTACTGTAGTTACAACCAATGTTTGGGAGTAATGAACACATTAAACTAGTAGTTGTAATACATTTTGCAGTAGCTTGCTGGTATATTCACATCTGCATAGTGATTGAAGTAGTTAATTTACTTTTGATTAATTTATGTAATTAACTACAAAAACTACAAAATGGGGCTAAATGAAGCTAAATGAAGTGGGTTTCTTTTCTGCCATGTGACTTTTTTTGTATTAGCTTCTTTTATATTGTCATATCACATGCAATTGTATCTTCTTTTTTAAATAAAAAAGCAGCTTGTGTGTGTGTGTGTGTGTGTGTGTGTGTGTGTATATATATGTATGTATGTATATATATATATATATATATATATATATATATATATATATATATATATATATATATATATATATATATACAGTATATATAAGTATTCATCAGGGGCCAAGAAAAAGAGATTAGGAGGGAATTATCTCCTGGTAGAAAGCAACGCTAACATTAGCAAGCTAGGCTAACTAGCTTCCCCTTATCAAACTATCTTCTCGTTTTGCGTTTTTTGCATTGAAATATGAATGTGTTAGAGATCCAAAGGAGACCTTATTTGTACCTTTGCTACAAGCATTTCTTAATATAAAGGAAACAGCACACAGTGGTGAAGTCAGGTTGCCATTTTATTGAATATTACGCTCCAGAAGACAGGTGTTACTGTGTCTCTGCAATCTGACATTATTTCACTTCAATAAACATCATCAATGTTAGCAACAACATTATGTTAATACTGACTCTTTTTACATCAACTATGCATTATATTCCAACATACATGTGTTTTTTTTAAATGTAAAAACACATGGGTATCTATGCAAGTGCCTTCAAAAAGGTGAATTTAAGAAATTATGTAAAATCGAGAAAATGACCCCCGACTCCAGAGGGTTAAGGTACAGAATTAGTATTAAGCCAAGATAACTATTTTTTAAATACAACACAAAGAAGAAAAGAAACTAATGATAAATTAAGCAAAGGCACTTTCCCTTATTTCATAACATAATCAACATGATATAATCACTAAAATAAGTTATGCAAGTTTTGACATGAGTTTTGATAGTATATGTCAACATATTAGTGTTGACAAAGCAATAATAATCAGGAATAATAATATAATTATAATGATTAAAATGTGATAATAATAGAGTTGAAACTGATTGTGAAGCACAAACCAGTCAGATGAACAGAACAAGTTCACGTTAACATGGGATGTTACTTTACTGTTTAAACTTTTCTTGTAAACCCATCTCTCTATTAACAGACCAAGGATGTAACAAGTCAATGATCTTATTCAACTGGATGCAGGTAGACATAATTGTGTTCATCATAAACACAGAAGGCTGGGTAAAGCTGATTCACTTGTTGCTTTCTTGTTTCCATCAGACAGAGAGGTCGATATCTGCAGTGTTTGGGTCCAGGGTGAGATCACAGCAATCTGATGGAGAGACCAAAACAAATGCATTAATTATGATTGTCAAACGGGTTTCTGTAGGACAGTAATTATTTTGACTCAAAAGCATGATTAAAAAAAGAAAAAGATTAAACTTACGCCTGATCAGATCTCTTAGGTCTATTAATAGTTCAAATAATTGTCAGCGAGCTCAATGCCCTTCTGGTAACAGTAGACAGTTGCTCCTTTGTACTTCTCATTTGGAAAGGCTGTGATGAGGAAACGGTCGTTGCTTTCTTTCCCCAGATGAATTTGGAATTGTTGTGCTTGTTCTCTCATTCTGGTAAAAACTTTCTCTGAGTAGAACCACTGGTCTTCATTGGTACTCCCTAATTCAGGGAAGTCCAAGTAGGCGGCCATCTCATCAAGGAAGGTATCCCCCCTTTTCATGGAGGTGAAAACAAAGCACACAACAAGCTCTTTACCTCCAGCAAGAACCTCTCTGTCCAGCTCGGACTTATTTCGGACGATCTTTGCTCCCTCCATCATATCTACACAGGATCTGATGACGTTGATTTCTCTCTCTTTACCATCCAGCCACTTGCTTAGTTTTTCTTGACTGAATGGTGAGTTGTCTCGGTCTTCTAAGATTTTTTCTGCTGAGCTCTCATCTTCTTTACCTTCACGGATGGAGGGGAGTTTCTTCTCCATGGTCTGCTGGATGTTAGATGCATAGTACTGACACAATTTTTGGAAGGTTTCTAACTCTTCTTGAAGAATTAGAAAGTTCTCTACCACTCCGTCGTCCAGAGAATCGTTGCATCGCATTTGTATTTCCTTAAAATCTTCAAGGGTATTCTGCATCTTCCTCACCAGTTCAACGCTGATCTGACTCTTCACCTCAGCAGCTTCGAGATCCAAATTATTCAGTGGCATCAGCCAGACCTTCACTGGGACAGCATTCTCTCCTTTTTCTCCCAGTAGCTGTGGAAGTTGCACATAGGTCTTCACTGCATCTTCATATGTTGCAGGGTTGCTTTCAAGGATGAAGTCTCCGATGAATTTGCAGGAGCATTTATCAGTCAGGGCTTTTTCTTCATCAGTCAGCTTGATGCCAGCGCTCACCCCAACACTAAATGAGGGGATCTTCTTTATCACAGCTTTCATGTTGCCCTGGAAGTCCTGAACGCTGTTGGCCTCTATCTTCTCACTGTCGAACACAAAGAAAGCATTTGCCCCATAGACGATGCCCGTGACTACATGTGTTGCCGAGCTCTTCCTAATGACATCCATTTGGTCGTTGTCTGTGGTGACATGGTCCATCCCTGACAACTGTTTGAAGTTGGTGGTTGATTTGTACTGACACGTCACTCTAATCTGATTCTTGAATTTCTTCTGATCATTCAGATACTTGGCAGATCCTTCAACTTCAATCAGTCCACAGAGGAAACTGGCCTTCAGAGAAGCGTCAACATCCAGCAGAGAGGACTTGGATTCAATGGAGTCAGATGTAGTAATGTAAAATTCACTGCTGGGTTGAACGTATATATATATATATATATATATATATATATATATATATATATATATATTGTGTTTTTCTACTCAAAAGTTCTGAAAACCAAGTCAATTATGACGGCAGTTACTACAAGTAATGTTCTACACGTTTTTAGTTAATTTGCTAATCTTAAAATAATGTTGCGGTCCATAATCCAAGAAACACGGACAAATTCAACAAGAATAACAACAATTAAATTGTCTTATTTGTCACAAATCAGCTACTACTACAGCATGCTTCCTTAAAATTGTTTTGGAATTACAAAGCATTCAATAATTATTTTAACATTGAATAAGAATGTTAAAAAGGTGAAGATTAAATAGTGAATTGATTTCAAAATTCCTTTAAGCAAAACTGTGATAGGCAGACACATTTGAAATATTTTGAATAAGAATGTAATCTAATGTAATCTCAGATTTACCTGGGATCAATTCATCTCTCCGAGCATTGTAGAGCATTCCTAGGGTGAAAGGTCGACCCAGGGCAGCAATTTCTGAGGCCATTTCTCCAACCTGATGGGAAAAGTGACCCCACAGCCTTCAGTACTTCATTTACACTGTTAAATGTACTCAGAGTCTGTTAGAGATGCAGTGACAGTGATAGTTTTACACAGACTGGAGATCAGTACAATCTACATCTGTTCCTGTCACCCTCTGTCTCTGTCCACAGTCTGTCCTCACCTGGTTAAATTGTGTAGATTAGCCGAGTTGTATGAGCGTCCTTTTGTCGTCCAACTGGAGCTTCCAATGTGATGATCTGTGATGTTGTCAGATTATTTATACCCTGTCAGATCGTCTCTTCTGCTGATTCCCCCCATGACCCGCATCCAAACATGATGATGTTGAAATATAATCAGTAACCTTACGAAATGTGTGCACGTCAGATAAATTATTAGAGCATTTATCAGGAAACTGATGATATCTTTTCATGACGAGTTAATTTCTGTGGAACAAATACTTGACGATGTTCCAATATGAACAGTGATGTGTGTGTGTGTGTGTGTGAGTGTGTGTGTGTGTGTGTGTGTGTGTGTGTGTGTGTGTGTGTGTGTGTGTGTGTGTGTGTGTGTGTGTGTGTGTGTGTGTGTGTGTGTGTGTGTGTGCGTGTGTATGTGTGTGGGTGTGTGCATGTGTCTCTTAGCCCGAACTAGTTGACTTTACTAGAAATTCGCGTGGAAACCCGTTGCTTCAAACCATTTAAGTTTTTACACATGGAAGAACTGGATGGAATTAATTTAGAACCTTAAGTGCTACAGTAGACATATTTAAGACTCGTCTTCCTCTCAACGTTCCAAACACAAGGCTTGAAGATAGCAGCACAAATGAGGCTGAGAGAGAAGAGAGGATGAGGACGACAAACCAGGGAGACCAGAGACATGTGCTTCTTGGACATCATCTATAGAGCTGAAAAAGGGACTTTTGGACCCAAAATCACAAATACAAATTTGCCTCCGAGGGCTTTACAATCTGTAACCATAACATCCCTGTCCCGGGACCTCACATCCTATCAGGAAAAACTCCCCCAAATAAAGATAGTAAAAACCCTTTCACAGGGAAGAAAAGGGAAGAACCCTTCAGGAGAGCAACAGAGGAGGATCCGGTAGCACTTTATAATAAGTAGACACATTTTAGCATTAGTAAAGCATGAATAAACAATGAATTCATCATTTATAAAGCATTATTCCAACATGAATACTCATTAGTAACTCATTCATAAACACAGTTATAAATGTTTCATTCTTGATTAATAAGCTATGGTTTCATACTTTATAAATGATGAATTCCCCATTTGTAAATGAAGTATTCATGACTTATAGATGATTAATAAGATCATTTGTAAAGTGTTAGTAAATGATAAAAAATGCTGGCATTCATGATGAAATCAGGTAGTTACTACTCATTAGTTAAGTATTAGTTAAGCATGTTCTGTAACAATCTTAAGTGTAGACTATTTATGCTTTACAAAGCAGCTAAAATGTGTCTACTTATTATAAAGTGCTACCGGATCCTCCTCTGTTGCTCTCCTGAAGGGTTCTTCCCTTTTCTTCCCTGTGAAAGGGTTTTTACTATCTTTATTTGGGGGAGTTTTTCCTGATAGGATGTGAGGTCCCGGGACAGGGATGTTATGGTTACAGATTGTAAAGCCCTCGGAGGCAAATTTGTATTTGTGATTTTGGGTCCAAAAGTCCCTTTTTCAGCTCTATAGATGATGTCCAAGAAGCACATGTCTCTGGTCTCCCTGGTTTGTCGTCCTCATCCTCTCTTCTCTCTCAGCCTCATTTGTGCTGCTATCTTCAAGCCTTGTGTTTGGAACGCTGAGAGGAAGACGAGTCTTAAATATGTCTACTGTAGCACTTAAGGTTCTAAATTAATTCCATCCAGTTCTTCCATGTGTAAAAACTTAAATGGTTTGAAGCAACGGGTTTCCACGCGAATTTCTAGTAAAGTCAACTAGTTCGGGCTAAGAGACACATGCACACACGCACACCCACACACACACACACACACACACGCACACCCACACACATACACACGCACACACACACACACACACACACACACACACACACACACACACACACACACACACACACACACACACACATCACTGTGCATATTGGAACATCGTCAAGTATTTGTTCCACGGAAATTAACTCGTCATGAAAAGATATCATCAGTTTTCTGGTAAATGCTCTAATAATTTATCTGACGTGCACACATTTCGTAAGGTTACTGATTATATTTCAACATCATCATGTTTGGATGCGGGTCATGGGGGGAATCAGCAGAAGAGACGATCTGACAGGGTATAAATAATCTGACAACATCACAGATCATCACATTGGAAGCTCCAGTTGGACGACAAAAGGACGCTCATACAACTCGGCTAATCTACACAATTTAACCAGGTGAGGACAGACTGTGGACAGAGACAGAGGGTGACAGGAACAGATGTAGATTGTACTGATCTCCAGTCTGTGTAAAACTATCACTGTCACTGCATCTCTAACAGACTCTGAGTACATTTAACAGTGTAAATGAAGTACTGAAGGCTGTGGGGTCACTTTTCCCATCAGGTTGGAGAAATGGCCTCAGAAATTGCTGCCCTGGGTCGACCTTTCACCCTAGGAATGCTCTACAATGCTCGGAGAGATGAATTGATCCCAGGTAAATCTGAGATTACATTAGATTACATTCTTATTCAAAATATTTCAAATGTGTCTGCCTATCACAGCTTTGCTTAAAGGAACTTTGAAATCAATTCACTATTTAATCTTCACCTTTTTAACATTCTTATTCAATGTTAAAATAATTATTGAATGCTTTGTAATTCCAAAACAATTTTAAGGAAGCATGCTGTAGTAGTAGCTGATTTTTGACAAATAAGACAATTTAATTGTTGTTATTCTTGTTGAATTTGTCCGTGTTTCTTGGATTATGGACCGCAACATTATTTTAAGATTAGCAAATTAACTAAAAACGTGTAGAACATTACTTGTAGTAACTGCCGTCATAATTGACTTGGTTTTCAGAACTTTTGAGTAGAAAAACACAAAATATATATATATATATATATATATATATATATATATATATATATATATATATATATATATATATATATATATATATAACCTCCTCTGCCTCTTAACCGTGGCTTCTTCTTTCTGTTTTTGAAATTGATAGAATTTCTTCACTTTAACTCACTGCACACTGGAGGTCATTTTCAGTCGATTTTCTCGATTTGACATAATTTTCTTAGATTCACCTTTTAAGGCACTTGCATATAAGATATATACCCATGTTTTACATCATAAATTGCAGAACAATCTCAGCTATCTATATAATGAGGCACCATTGTCATAAGGCAAAAGTGTAAAGAAAAAAACTTTATAATATGACACTAAAGCTGAAAAATGGAATCTCGATTTTTGGAAATTCTTCATATCGCTTGAAAAAACCTAACTTTACTCAGGTGGTGACTCTGTTTAGGTGATGGCAATTGGTTTACCAAAGGTTTTAGGTTCACAAAAGCAGTGAAATATATGAATAAAATGTTAGATACATGTAAATAAATGTCTAAAACTAAAGTTTTTATTATCGTTTTTTGAGTAGAAATATGGTCTTTCACAGCTTTCACCAAAATGATAAAAATGGGACTGAGAAATGACTTCATAGTGCAGATAAAGCTTCAGGGAGTGTGTGCAAATGAAAAATGACCATCACAACAATTTTTTTTTTTTTAAATAAAAATATGTATTATAAAAAAAAAGAAAATATGTACAGAATATATATTCAGAAATATAAAACAGAACAAAGACTAGACCATTTACAATATACAAGTATATATGCTTCAATGGCATATCCTCATGCCATGGCATGCCAGTCATGGAAACAGTTTCTGTTCAGCTGCAGGCAGAGGGGAACGTTACACGCCTCGCACTTCCACGCCGTGTCTTTTCTCACTTTCTTCATGCTGCAAAGCTCGCAAACCCTGCGACCCACCGTGGACTTAGTTGGAAGAACAGTTTGAAGAGTTCAATGGGTGTTGCTGTGGCACTGACATGTGGACCTGGTGTCCGGGCTGGAACTTGATGACGGGGGGAGCAGTGTCCGGGTCTTCATCCGTCCTCCAGGACAGCGTAGGTGCAGGTGGTGCACGTGCTGCTGTCTTTCTTGATCTGGCCTGAGGTGAAAGTAGTCGCCGGGCAGCACGCGCCCTGTTTGCTGGAGATGGTGTCTTTAGTCGTCGGTCAACGCGCTGCCTCTTTGCTGGCCAGGCTGGTCGGGGCGGCTGGTGCTCCTCTCTGTAAAATAAATCAATACTAGTCAGTTGAAAGAAAGATGACGTAACGATTGAGCAGAATGCTCCACATTGGTGTGTACATATTATTCAGATCATGACTGTGGTAGTAATTTTAGCATAGTGCTCCGCATTGGATGTATAAATATTAGTGGTAGTAACGTGAAGCAGAGTATTGTACAAAGCAGACTGTGTACAAACATTACTCAGATCATGACGTAGTAACGTGAGAAGCAGTGTGCACCGCGTGGCTGGCTCTCGTGCGCTCCTGCAGTGTACACATTACTAGTTTGTACACATTACTAGTTTGCACACATTACTAGTTTGCACCATGCAGCCTTACAGACACGTAACAAAGTTTAGTAACTACACTTACCCATCTTCCTCAGAAGAACTAAAGCCTTCGAGCTCTGACGCGGTGTCGTCCTCCTCCTCGCTGCTCTCCAGAATCATGCGTTTTGCTTCCTCCGTGTTGAATCTCTTTGTCGTCATGATGTTGATTGTAAAATGTAGCGTGTGTACATGCTGTACAAGTGGGTTGTCCTTTTGAGATTTTTCTGAGTGTACATTGGTTGTTTAGTTCACGAAATGGCGACGGACATATGACTCAACTAATCACAGAGAAGGATTATTTTTTTTTTTTTTCCAGCGTCAGATGACACACTGCTGCCCTTTCGCTTGCTTGATGATGTTAAAATTATGCTGGGCTCTGCCTGGCAGGCACCCGGAAGCAGGAAGCCGTCTCTTTCCGCCAGACGTAAAATTATATTTTTACGATGTATTATCGGGGTGCTGTGAATATTTTAGAAACTTAGAGAAACGTTTCAAGTGTCACCACGCGAAACCGCGGGCTCAGTGGACGAAGGGTTAACTAAATGGTCCTCCTGCTTTATGTTTTCCAACTTCTAAAGGTGTGACGTTGTGGGACAATGAAACTCTACAAGGGAAGATAAGTGAAAACGTTCAACCCAGCAGTGAATTTTACATTACTACATCTGACTCCATTGAATCCAAGTCCTCTCTGCTGGATGTTGACGCTTCTCTGAAGGCCAGTTTCCTCTGTGGACTGATTGAAGTTGAAGGATCTGCCAAGTATCTGAATGATCAGAAGAAATTCAAGAATCAGATTAGAGTGACGTGTCAGTACAAATCAACCACCAACTTCAAACAGTTGTCAGGGATGGACCATGTCACCACAGACAACGACCAAATGGATGTCATTAGGAAGAGCTCGGCAACACATGTAGTCACGGGCATCGTCTATGGGGCAAATGCTTTCTTTGTGTTCGACAGTGAGAAGATAGAGGCCAACAGCGTTCAGGACATCCAGGGCAACATGAAAGCTGTGATAAAGAAGATCCCCTCATTTTTAATGTTGGGGTGAGCGCTGGCATCAAGCTGACTGATGAAGAAAAAGCCCTGACTGATAAATGCTCCTGCAAATTCATCGGAGACTTCATCCTTGAAAGCAACCCTGCAACATATGAAGATGCAGTGAAGACCTATGTGCAACTTCCACAGCTACTGGGAGAAAAAGGAGAGAATGCTGTCCCAGTGAAGGTCTGGCTGATGCCACTGAATAATTTGGATCTCGAAGCTGCTGAGGTGAAGAGTCAGATCAGCGTTGAACTGGTGAGGAAGATGCAGAATACCCTTGAAGATTTTAAGGAAATACAAATGCGATGCAACGATTCTCTGGACGACGGAGTGGTAGAGAACTTTCTAATTCTTCAAGAAGAGTTAGAAACCTTCCAAAAATTGTGTCAGTACTATGCATCTAACATCCAGCAGACCATGGAGAAGAAACTCCCCTCCATCCGTGAAGGTAAAGAAGATGAGAGCTCAGCAGAAAAAATCTTAGAAGACCGAGACAACTCACCATTCAGTCAAGAAAAACTAAGCAAGTGGCTGGATGGTAAAGAGAGAGAAATCAACGTCATCAGATCCTGTGTAGATATGATGGAGGGAGCAAAGATCGTCCGAAATAAGTCCGAGCTGGACAGAGAGGTTCTTGCTGGAGGTAAAGAGCTTGTTGTGTGCTTTGTTTTCACCTCCATGAAAAGGGGGGATACCTTCCTTGATGAGATGGCCGCCTACTTGGACTTCCCTGAATTAGGGAGTACCAATGAAGACCAGTGGTTCTACTCAGAGAAAGTTTTTACCAGAATGAGAGAACAAGCACAACAATTCCAAATTCATCTGGGGAAAGAAAGCAACGACCGTTTCCTCATCACAGCCTTTCCAAATGAGAAGTACAAAGGAGCAACTGTCTACTGTTACCAGAAGGGCATTGAGCTCGCTGACAATTATTTGAACTATTAATAGACCTAAGAGATCTGATCTGGCGTAAGTTTAATCTTTTTCTTTTTTTTAATCATGCTTTTGAGTCAAAATAATTACTGTCCTACAGAAACCCGTTTGACAATCATAATTAATGCATTTGTTTTGGTCTCTCCATCAGATTGCTGTGATCTCACCCTGGACCCAAACACTGCAGATATCGACCTCTCTGTCTGATGGAAACAAGAAAGCAACAAGTGAATCAGCTTTACCCAGCCTTCTGTGTTTATGATGAACACAATTATGTCTACCTGCATCCAGTTGAATAAGAGCATTGACTTGTTACATCCATGGTCTGTTAATAGAGAGATGGGTTTACAAGAAAAGTTTAAACAGTAAAGTAACATCCCATGTTAACGTGAACTTGTTCTGTTCATCTGACTGGTTTGTGCTTCACAATCAGTTTCAACTCTATTATTATCACATTTTAATCATTATAATTATATTATTATTCCTGATTATTATTGCTTTGTCAACACTAATATGTTGACATATACTATCAAAACTCATGTCAAAACTTGCATAACTTATTTTAGTGATTATATCATGTTGATTATGTTATGAAATAAGGGAAAGTGCCTTTGCTTAATTTATCATTAGTTTCTTTTCTTCTTTGTGTTGTATTTAAAAAATAGTTATCTTGGCTTTATACTAAAAACACATGTATGTTGGAATATAATGCATAGTTGATGTAAAAAGAGTCAGTATTAACATAATGTTGTTGCAAACATTGATGATGTTTATTGAAGTGAAATAATGTCAGATTTCAGAGACACAGTAACACCTGTTGTTTACCTGTCTACCTGTTGTATGTTTACTCTCTTCTGGAGCGTAATATTCAATAAAATGGCAACCTGACTTCACCACTGTGTGCTGTTTCCTTTATATTAAGAAATGCTTGTAGCAAAGGTACAAATAAGGTCTCCTTTGGATCTCTAACACATTCATATTTCAATGCAAAGAACACAAAACGAGAAGATAGTTTGAAAAGGGGAAGCTAGTTAGCCTAGCTTGCTAATGTTAGCATTGCTTTCTACCAGGATAATTACCTCCTAATCTCTTTTTCTTGGCCCCCGATTTCTTGGCCGTTAGTTAAGTATTAGTTAAGCATGTTCTGTAACAATCTAAAGTGTAGACTATTTATGCTTTACAAAGCATTAATAAATGTCATGATGAATTCAGTAGTTACTACTCATTCATTCAGTAGTTACTACTCGTTAGTTAAGTATTAGTTAAGCATGTTCTATAACAATCTTGAGTGTAGACTATTTATTCTTTACAAAGCATTAATAAATGTCATGATGAATTCATATTATATATATATATATATATATATATATATATATATATATATATATATATATATATATATATATATATATATATATTATATTAAAAAAATAACATCAGAGGAAACTTGGCCTTTTCCAAGCTCCAGTAGAAGTCGGGTAGAGAGAGAAGCTGAAGCTGGTTCTTCAGAGAATCATCACACTGCATCTCCATCAGTTCTAGTTCAGACTCGCTTCACCTCTTCTGCATCATCAGGAAGGGATTCGAGAACAGCTTCATTTCTTTCTCAATGCAGAAAGATCTTGGAAGCACTGACTGAGTTCTGTCACGAGATGTGATGACACACACACACACATATTTCCTCATTTTAGCAGAAAGGTTGACCTCTGGAAAAGCTCATTTGATGTCAGACAGCGTGTGGAAGAGCGCAGCTTTAACGTTGTGTAGTTGTGTCTCATAGAGACGAAGCTTCACACAGAACGGGTTCATTGTGCAAACATTTGTGCTACTACCTGCTCTTTGCCTTGCAGGCTCTTGTTCAGTTTGTTGAGATGATGATAAGATCAACTAGAGGCCAGTTCTGCCAACCACAGTGTGTCACTCAGCTCATGAAGAGGTCGTGCTTCTCTTTCAAAAACTGGTCAGCTCAGCCAGGGCCGGCTCTAGCCCTTTGGTTGCCCTAGGCGAGATTGAGTTTTGCCTAGGGCAAAACTCAATCTCCCCCCCCACAGACACACACACAATACTTTACATCACTGAAGAGACATATATTAACTTAACTGCTTTACTTTGCATAGCAGTTTTTCACCCACTTATAATTCTACCACTCTACATTGCAGTTCAACAATAAATGGTGCATGGACAACAAACACCAGAATAGTTTCAGAACATTTTCTTTTTTATTATTTTAAATAATTTATTACACACTCAAAGTTAGGATTACATTAACTCCATAAACTGTGCAAAACCCTCTTTTTTTTCAAATATGTTTATTGAACAAACCTCAAAACATGATACAAGCTGTATAGGGAATGACTATGGTTAACAAGGTTTGACAGTTTTTTTTTCCCTTACACACAAACACAGAGGGCTGGCCAGTCAGCAGGATCTATAGGTTCTCCCTGGATATCAGGAATTGCGGCGGGTGAGGTGTCTGCAGGCGGCAGTGTAGTTTCACTGGTGCCCTGAGTGCTTGATGTGGTCCTGGATGTCCCTTCACCTTCACCTGTATTCAAGCAAATTTTATAGCCAGACAAGCGGTGTTTAATATAATAAGTGAAATGATCATGAATGTGGTTGAACTTCTTTAAGAAAACAAGCTATTGTATTTAATACATGCTAACATGTTTCTATTGTACTTTAAAGTGTGGATGTGGCTTGAATAAATACTATTAAATAGACTCACCTGATGCAGGCTGTGTGTTCCTGGCCCCTTGAGTACTACTGGATGTCCCTTCTCCGAATCAGGCGTCCTTTCTCCAGCAGGTGCCGGCCTCTGAAAACATTGCCTGAGTGCATCTGGCCAATTTAAAACAAAAATAAAAAATAAAAACAAAACAAAAAACAAAAAACACATATACATTTTAGTATATTCCTGGGGAGGAACTGTACAGAAGGGTGAACACCACCACTATCCCCAAAATGGTTACTGTGTGTGTATGCACCTGCTAGTTATGAATTCACTAAACAGAACTTATGCCATTTATAATGAATGTAGACAGCAACTGTACTTTTCATAACTAGCATACGTTATCCAGATACTGGTCTTCTGACATGTACATCCATGTAGGTTATCAGTGAAGTTACGTTTGCTAGTAATAGCCTAGGTACCAAATTAGCAAAGTAACAGTTGCTAGCTAGCTATAGCTAGCCTAAGTGACAGCAATGAAACGTCCAATATTAGGTGATGCACAATACTAAATGTATTTCGTTTGACACCTTAATGGCTGAACAAGACCCCGAGATACTTGAACTCCTTCGCTTGGGGTAGGCATTTTGTCCCCACCTGGAGGGAGCAATCCACTGGTTTCCGGCAGAACACCATGGCCTCAGATTTGGAGGTGCTAACTCTCATCCCCGCCGCTTCACACTCGGCTGCAAAACGCCCCAGTGAATGCTGGAGGTCACGGTCCGAAGAGGCAAACAGGACCACATCATCCGCGAACAGCAGAGAGGCGATAACGAGACTCCTTTTTGTTTTTACATCTGCAGTCGTATTTAATCATAAACAACCCACGGCGCTGTTGCTGCTGCCCGCGTCGGGCATCGAGCCAAGAGTTTGTCCCGCTACCCGGGAGCTAGCTGCTGCAGCTAACGCTGACAACACTTTTTATTTTTGTACTGAATTTTTAGTGTTGTTTCCTTAAGCTCAAATAGTGCAGCCGGCGGCAGCAGCTGCTACTCATGCCGCAGCGGCTCTCACCGCGCCACGGTGTCACCCAGCTTGGTTCTCCGCCGGAGAGGTTAGCACCAGAGAGGCTAGCGCCGGCGCAGCTAGCGCCGCGGAGGCGGGGGCAGGGTGCCCTCGCCGTCAGCCTGTTTTCCATTGCGCCTCCTCGTGTGAGCGTGGTGGTGAATTTTACTGTAGTTAATATCGTTCCTTCTGGCTCGTTCTCTTGAGTGTGCAGTGTTTTAGTGGCGCAGTTTTGTTCCAGTGTGAAGTTAATTTGCAAAGCCATGCTTACAAAGCAGCTTCACCAGCACTGGTTAATTAAGGCCATGCATACCATGATTTAAAGATGTAATCTTTAACCACTATCATTACTTGTGTTAATTCATCCTTACACCTGCACGCTAGGTGCAGAGGTTGTCAGTGAGGGAATGCTGGCAGCAAAAAAAAAGTCCCACGGCTTGTGGAAAGGTTTCAGAGTTGAGTCAAGCTGACTGTTTTTTCACCCTGCATGTCGTTCAAGTGATAATCCCTCCTAACATTGCGCTGCGCACTCCAGGCCATTTCAATGTCAAAACCGATGACAGCGGCTGTCTTCAATGTTGGTTCTTGATCAAAACTACATTGATGGTTGTTTGGCTGCCAAAGACCATCTTATAATAATAAGTTTCAGTTTGGCTGTGTGTTTCCTCTGTAAACTGCTGAAGGTTACCTCATAAATGCCTGCCAGCCTTTCAGGAGAAGCGACAGAACTTGTTTTTGGATTAATGTACATACATGAGCTAACTAGAGATGCCAGATGCAGTTAAGGTGCGGCATAGAGAGTCGTAAAACTGAAAATATGTCACACTGACCTTGTTTGATTTGCTCACATAACTCAGTGACAAAGGACATTCCAATAAATATATATATATATTATTTATTTCTGCTGGTGGGCATTTTAACAAGGGGGTCTATGGAGATGGACTTGCTTTTAGAGCACTTCAGGAACACTTCCGCTCCGTCTTCCTTTTTCAGCCTCTTTTGGCTGGAACTTTGGCTGGAGGATTTAGAGTTCCTCCCTGAGCTAATGGATTGATGTGCCTTGCACGGTTGTGAAAAGAAAGGCTCAGTAAGATCAAAATATGAGTCTCATCTTGCCTTCCCAATGGAGCAGTGTTGAGCCTATACGCCTGATGTGATCTGTATGGATTAAGGTCCTTAAAGTATATTTTACATATGACTGTGCCAAGTCCACTGACCTCAGGTGATCTACAGCGCCGAAATAGTGCCAAATATATAATATATCTCCTAGTAAATAACACAGCACAATAAACCACAGCTTGATTGAGGTTTGTACTGTGAACTGCGAAAGAGTTGTGCAGTAATGGAACATTACAGAGGAGGAGTGAAACATTCCTGTGAACAGCCCGCAAATCCAGTAACTGCCGGACGCTTTAATCTGTGGAACGGCTCACAGATGAATACCAGGGAAGGCATCAGTCACTTTGTTGTCATTCAGCATATTTCCAGAGAAGTAAAACAATGAGCACAGACAACGCAGTGTCCTTTTTAAAAGGAAGCAGTTAGACAGTTAATTAGATTGTGTTGATTAACTGGAAACATATTATGACTGATGCTGCGCACTAATAAAAAGCAACTCAAAGTCTACTGTCGACAGAAACAAGGGTTTCGTTTAATCTTTATCAATGCAGCTAAATCAGAGTAAGTGAGTTCTCACACTTTTGGGCTGAAATGACATACATGTATAAGATTGTAATCTGACATTTAACCTTATATTTAATTCCCATCCTCATACAGTTGCATTACATTAGAGCAAAGTCACGCAGTAAAAACAAGTGCAGGAAACCAAAAGGACAGCTGCAAACTCCTCCTTAATTTAACACGTGAACAAAAGAAAGAAAAAGCAGTTCCCTGAGTGAAATCATCTGCCCCCATGTCCCAATAAACAATGTGTGTGAAAACAACGCGTCCTTAGGCCTCGCCACTGTGTCACATCTTCTGGTCCAGCAGGTAAGTCTGCTCCAGTATTGGAGCACGATTCCCTAGAATTCAACTGTAATGTAAATACAGATCTTTATCTTTCTTTCGTTTTCTCTCTCTCTCTCGCACACGCGCGCACACACACACACACACACACACACACACACACACACACACACACACACACACACACACACATTCAATATAAAATCATGCAATTGTGATAACGCATAATATTTTAAAACTCAGGTCATTGTTGTAAAATCTTCTAAAATCATCCCAAATATTTTCACAATGACAAAATTGCAGTTGGTCGTAACATAACTGCTCTGTCTTTCTGTGATGATGGGTTGCATTATGGAATAAAGTACTATAGACTGCATTTATCTTATCTGTGCTGAATTATATAACCATGTCTTTCAGAATGTTTGATCTATTCAGTTAATATCAAATAGTTTGAGTTTTCCATAGTTGCTCTCAAGCTAACTGCTAACTTCTTTAAAATAAAGATAAGCTTTACCCTCTGTGCTTTTTAATGTATTTACAGGATGCATTTTTACTGGACATCTTTTTTTCTTACTCTTACTTCTTACTGCTTGTTTGTTTTTACATGAATAATCTTTTTGTCGTTGCATCCTGTAACGCATCCTGTGAACATGCAGTCAAATCAGAAACTATTGTCATATTTCTTAAACAGATAGTGTTACCGACCCACCCACACACACACACACACACACACACATACTTTGTACACACCCAGATGCTAAAGGCTGGACCTATAAAGGTGCATGTGAGATCACTGGCCCTCCCACTCACAGGTGCACAGCCAGAGCCTGCGTTGGCATGCAGTTGAACCTCCATTCAGGTGCATCCAAGGTCTACTCTATCCACGGAGGAACTAACGACTGTAAAAGCACCTGATCTGGATTAACTATGGAGACAACACACCTCGGCCTTCTCCTGATGCTGGTAAGAAGTTATCTCAAGTGTCAGTATTTCTGGACAGAAGGGTTGCAAATATAAAAAGTATTTTTTTCTGTATGTCAAAAGTCAGAACAGCCATAAAGTAAAGGCTATTTGTAAAGTACAAAATGAAATATCAATAATAATGACAACCGATGCAGCAGAACCAGGGCCCTGTTTCTCGTACCTGGCTAAACAAAGTCGAGCAAATGTCCTAATCTCCATCTTAAATTAGCGAGATGATTGACATCAGGCTATCTGGGTTTCTTCACGGCTGATCCGCGCTGAAACGGTCTCGTTAATTCTAGCCAGACGTCAGTCATCTGGATAAATGCGCATGCCCGCTCTTCTTCAGAAGGGATAATAATCGAGCACTGACACCACGATGTTCTAACATTACAATGGCAAATAAACTCAGAGGAACCTCTTTTTATTTCTCCGATGAGAAGCAGGAGATGATCATGAATGCATATGAGGAATGTATTACCTTAATCTTTCACAGCAAACGCGTTGTGAATATTCGCAACGCGTTTGCAACGTTTTCGGTGTGAATGCAGCTTAACTCCGCCCCCGCTGCGAGACACAAGCGTCGCAAATATATCAGACAAGTTAAATGTGTCAGTTTTGGGAAAATGTATCGGCTAAATTTAAGTCCTTCATCACCCAAATCAATCAGATTATATTTATTTAAATGTATCTGCTGCCAGTAGTATACTAATTATTAATATATACTTATGAGGATATATGTACTGTATGCGCGTATGTATCATGTACTATGTGTATAAACATGTATGTGTAGACTACCATATAACTAGGAGTCTGTATATGTGTATGGGCGGTCAGTATATATGTATTATTCATAATCAGAAATTCAATCAATTGAAGCAGTGAAAAGAAATTGTGTGTGATTCTCTGTATTCTTATCATGAGTCCACCTTAATCATGTTCTACAATAATGATATGTATGGTGTACTAATAACACTGTCATATAATTATGAGAGCTTTCAACACATCCATAAGTTTCATAAGTGCTAAATAAACTTAAGAACAGCACAGCATGCAGCGGGTGATAGTCTCTGTCTGTGAGACGGGAGATCGGCTGCGCCTGTGGTGATCAGTGTCCGCGGCTCGAGAAGCTCTCGTAAATAAATGATTCCTTGACGGCAGAATCTATTGCGCCGCGTACAGGAAGTCATCCTGATGTGAGAACGGATCTTGGCGATCTCAAAGAACTCTCTCCCAATAAAACTAATATAACTAATATCGCTCCTTCATCAATGAGGAAGTGAGCTGCCTTTTTTGTCCGGTGGGAGTGGCCAGCTTATCCAGTGAATTTCAGTAAGCTGTAAGTAATTTTTGGCTGTGTTGCTATGGTGATTTATCTAAGCTTGCTTCGAGAAACTGAATAAGCCAGACCTACGTCATCTTATCCTGACAATTAGCCCGCTAACTCAGTAAGCCAGGTACAAGAAACAGGGCCCAGGTCTGTCTGTCAACATGACAGATTATAGATGAAATAATTGATCTTGTCCCTTTGACCGAGCAGCAGAGTTTAGATCAGAATCAGAATCAGAAACCGTTTATTGCCAGGAATGTTTTCACAAACGAGGAATTTTCCTAGGCAGAAGGTGCATACATTGGACATGAAACGTTAGATGAGACAAACAACAATCAACAGTCAACAACAACAACAGTGCAATGATATTTAAATCAAGTATACGATAAAGTGCTCAGACGTTTGTCTATCTGTAGATAACGTTAATGTAAGTGTATGTTAAAGTGACATGTGTGTTTAAATATGAAGTGTGCAGGGGAGTGACTGGTAAGAAGAAAGAAAAGAAAGGAAAATTGTCCTAAAAATAGTCCTAAAAATAGTCCTGGGGGTGGAAAAATTGTCCGAAAAAAAGTCTGAAAAATAGTCCTGGGGTGACAGAGTCAGTCAGTGGGGGACCCGGGCTCTCTTTATGAGCCCGACTGCCGACGGGAAGAAACTGTTGGTGTGGCGTGAGGTCTTGGTCCTGATGGACCGCAGCCTCCTGCCAGAGGGGAGGGACTCGAACAGGTTGTGTCCAGGGTGAGAGGGGTCAGCCACAATCTTCCTAGCTCGCCTCAGAGTCCTGGAAGCGAACAAGGCCTGGAGGGACGGCAGATTGCAGCCAATCACCCTCTCAGCAGAGCGGATGATGCGCTGCAGCCTGGCCTTGTCCTTGGCAGTGGTTGCAGCATGCCAGACGGAGATGGAGGAGCAGAGGGTGGACTCAACGATGGCAGTGTAGAATTGCACCATCATTTTCTTTGGCAGGTTGAATTACCTCAGCTGCCTCAGGAAGAACATCCTCTGCTGGGCCTTCTTTGTGATGGAGCTGATGTTCAGCTCCCACTTGAGGTCCTGGGAAATGAGGTCCTGGGAAAACGCAGCCCCACCCGCCCCTCACACAGGGTGAGAGGGGCGGGTGGGGCTGCGTTCTTCCTGAAGTCCACAACCATCTCCACTGTCTTCAGAGCGTTGAGCTCCAGGTTGTTCTGGCTGCACCAGGTCTCCAGGTGGTCAGTCTCCCACCTGTAGGCGGACTCGTCCCCACCAGAGATGAGTCCAATGAGGGTGGTGTCATCCGCGAACTTCAGGAGCTTGACGGACTGGTGACTGGAGGTGCAGCTGTTGGTGTACAGGGAGAAGAGCAGAGGGGAAAGAACGCAGCTTTGGGGGGAACCGGTGCTGATGGTCCAAAAGCCTGAGACGTGTTTCCCCAGCTTCACGTGCTGCTTCCTGTCAGTCAGGAAGTCTGTGATCCACCTGCAGGTGGAGTCGGGCACGTGCAGCTGGGAGAGCTTGTCCTGCAGCAGAGACGGGATGATGGTGTTAAAGGCAGAGCTGAAGTCCACAAACAGGATCCTGGCGTAGGTTCCTGGGGAGTCCAGATGCTGGAGGATGTGGTTGAGGGCCATGTTGACAGCATCGTCTACAGACCTGTTGGCCCTGTAGGCGAACTGCAGAGGGTCCATGAGTGGGTCAGTCAGGGTTTTGAGGTGGGACAGGACCAGGCGCTCAAAAGACTTCATGACCACAGAGGTCAGGGCGACGGGCCTGTAGTCATTGAGTCCTGTGATCCTGGGTTTCTTGGGGACGGGGATGATGGTGGAGGCCTTGAAGCAGGCTGGTATGTGGCATGTCTCCAGGGAGGTGTTGAAGATCTCAGTGAACACAGGAGACAGCTGATCACCACAGTGCTTCAGGGTGGAGGGGGAGACAGAGTCCAGGCCCGCTGCTTTGCGGGGATTCTGCTTTTTAAACAGTCTGTTGACGTCCCTCTCCAGAATAGTGAGGGTCGTCTCTGGGGAGGCGTGAGCCCCCGATGGGCTGGGGGAGGGGGAGATGATGGTCTGTGGCTGGCTGATGGGCCTGTGGGCGACAGTAGAACTCGTTCAGCTCGTCTGCCAGGCGGAGGTCGTTCATGGCGTGGGGGGTTTTCGGCTTGTAGTTGGTGATCTGCCTGAACAATTAATTTTGTTTTGCAAATAAATACACATAAAAAACTTAAAAACCTCCTAAATGTACCTGATCTGACATGAGTACTGTGTTTCTGCAGTGTTTGGGAGTGCACGCGTCATCTTCAGAAGTTTTGAAGCGACAGAAAAGAAACTGGATCATTGATTCCTTCAGTATTGACGAAGGCTACGACGGAAAGTTCCCCTACGTGCTGGGCACTGTGAGTATCCATCCGTCATTCAAGGCTACACGACAAGAGGCAGAAGGGTCATCACACAATGGTCTGCTCTGGTGTGTTACTGCAGGTTGAAATCGACAATGACCTCACCTTTTACAAGATAACCGGTCACGGTGTTGACCGTGACCCCAAGGGCATTTTACAAATCAACGAAAACACCGGCGAGATTACCGTGCTTCGCCCCGTCGACTATGAGGAGTACCAAGTTCTACAGGTTTGAAGGACTTTGTTACAACAGCATTATTACTGTGTGTGTGTGTGTGTGTGTGTGTGTGTGTGTGTGTGTGTGTGTGTGTGTGTGTGTGTGTGTGTGTGTGTGAAGCAGTGCAGGGTTTCATCATTTCATAATTCGTACATTACAGGTGGACTTCCAGGCGCTCGACAGAGAAAGTCACGTCATCGACACGCAGCTGGGCATTGAGTTATTGATCATCGACGCCAACGACAACCCTCCACTGTTCGAACGCGACGTTTACGACTTCAACCTAGCAGAGGCAACATCACAAGGTATCTCGTTATTTCTTTTTCTCTTATTAATCTTTACTGCAACTATTATGAAATGATGATATACAGTAAAACAACTCCTTTCTCCTGATACTGACAGGCAATGAAGAGATTAAGATTATGGCAACGGATGATGACAGAAGCAAGAAGTATAATACATTTGATTTAAAAATAGTCTCGGTCCATCCCGAGCCATCTGATCTGGAGTTCTTCTTAATCCAGCGCGTTCAAACTGGAACCATTTCATTTAAAGGGTGTCTGGACCATGAGGTGAGATCACGCATTGCAATAATATAATAATTATTATATCAAATCTGTTCATCTCAGAACTTCCATCTCCTTAAATTTGATAATATAGCCAAATCGAATGTGTTTAATAATAATTTTTGAGTGGCTGTTCTTTTTTAACCGACCAGAAAGCAGAGAAATACACCATTATAGTGGAGGCCAAAGACCATGGAGAGAAAAGGCTGTCCAGCTCCTGCACCGTCATAATCAATATAGAAGATGGAAATAACCATCTCCCTGTGATAACTGGACAAACTGTAAGACATTACTTCTTCACAAGGAAGGCAATGAAATATCTGAACTGTCTCATTTCATAGAATAAATATTAAAAACATGTCTTCCAGGGTTCAGGGAGAGTGAAGGAAGGAGAGGAAAACGTTCTTGTTAAACGTCTGCAAGTTACGGACAAAGACAGCAAAAAAACGGCGGCCTGGAGAGCCGAGTTTAAAATCCAAGGAGACACGGACAACAACTTCAGAATCGCCACTGATCCTGAGACCAACGAAGGACTGCTGTATGTGACCAAGGTATGTGGTCTTCTTTTCAAGCTACAGTCCATTAAGATTTGGTAAAAATACACAAAACCCTTTTTTGTTTGTTTTTAGTGCAAACACCGCTCATAAAACCTGCAATTTATATATAAAAATAGTTTATACAGTATATATATATACACACAATATACTTATATATATTTCATGAATATTTTATATATATTGTATATATATATTTCATCTATATATCTTATATATACTATATATATATATATATATATATATATATATATATATATATATATTGTATATATAATATATATATATTTCATATATATAACATATATATATTTTATAAATATATATATTATATATATACAAAATATATAATATATATATATATATTTCATATATATAACATATATATATATATATATTTTACAAATATATCTATATATATTATATATATACAAAATATAATATATATATATATATTTAATATATATAACATATATATATTATAAATATATATATATATATATATTTCATATGTATATATTTATTATATAAATATGTTATCTATATATTTTATATATATATATTTCATCTATATATATATATTATATATACAATATATATTATATATATAATATATATATATATATTTCATATATATAACATATATATATTTGTAAAATATATATATGTTATATATATGATATATATATATATATATATTATATATTTTGTATATATATAATATATATATTTAATATATATATATATTATAAATATATATACATATATTTCATATGTATATATATATATATTATATAAATATGTTATATATATATATTTTATATATATTTTATATATATATATATATATATATATATATATATATATATATAGTGCTGCCAAAGAGAATGAAACTTAAATGGATTCCCTTGATTGCGGTAATTATTACCATTTGTAGGGATTCTTTTTTCACAACATACTGTATTTACTTCACTTTCTTTTTTTCCCAGCATCTGGACTACGAAGACGCTCGCGTGAAGAACGTGACCATCAGTGTCGAGAACGAGATCCCCTATCACACATGTCAGGTGGTGCGTCGCAGCAACGCCGGCCTCTGGGAAGTGACCGCTGGAGGCCATGAGACCGGCACGGTCTCCGTGCGCACCGTGACGGTGACCGTGGAGGACGTCAACGAGCCTCCGTTATTCCACCCGTCTAAAAAACAAGTTACGCAGAGGGAGAACGTCGAGGTGGGAACGTATCTGGCAACGCTTGCAGCCGTAGACCCCGACGTCGGCGGTTCCAACACACTTGTGTAAGTCACAGAACTCACAGAACAATACTCCAATATATTCAATATTCAATGTCTAACACCATACGGGTGTGTTTCAGTTACAAAAAGGGACACGATCCAGACGACTGGGTTGCAGTGGACCCCGCGACTGGAAAAATAACCACCACAAAGCTCATTGACCGAGAGTCCACCTTTGTGAAAGACAACGTCTACACGGTCACAGTATTAGCTGTCGACAATGGTATGAACTACAGGAGAATGTGTGTGTTATTGATCAC
Organism: Myoxocephalus aenaeus; assembly: GCA_038501785.1. Lineage (NCBI taxonomy): Eukaryota > Metazoa > Chordata > Actinopteri > Perciformes > Cottidae > Myoxocephalus > Myoxocephalus aenaeus. Next base: position 1,993,081 of record JBAMJR010000141.1, on the reverse strand, counting down.
AAGTTCTTTATCGCATTAGTGAAAGTGTTTTATGGTCACAGGTCAGCCTCCGATGACAGGCACCGCGACCCTGGACATCTTTATCACGGATGAGAACGACAACGCCCCATCGCTGGTGGAAAGCATCGTACACATGTGCGACTCGGAAGGCCTCTCGCTGGCCAACATCACGGCCGTGGACTCGGATGAAGAGCCCTACGGTGGACCGTTCTCCTTCAGGCTCCAGGATAAAGAGAAGGGCCGGTGGAGGCTTGACCCCAAGCAAGGTGAACTCCAGCTCCGACACACGCAGACGAGATCATCGCTATTAGAAACAAAACCTTATATCGCACTTTATAATAACTACACACTATTTAGCATTAATAAAGCATGACTAAACACTTAATTCATCATTTATAAAGCATTGTTCCAACATGAATACTCATTAGTAACGCATTAGTATGCAATTCATAAACACAAGTTCATTAACCCCAGAGCCCCCCAAAATGGGTGCTCAGCCCTTCCTCAAAGGTCTTCATCGATCTCTAAAGCCATACCGGTCCATATAAGGGCCTCTGGTGTGCAATCATATCATAATTAAAATAAGAAAATACAAGTAACACATATATATGACTTCTTACCTAGTCTCACAAGGGTTTTCTGTATATTATACCTTTTTAAATTATTCAAATAGACATTGTGGTTGAGGAGATGTTCAGTATTTAGTATTGGATGCAAACCATTCACAATTTTGCCACAAAATGGCTAGTAACTACCTGAATTAATCATGAATTGCAGTATTAAAACAAGTTTATAAAGTGCATATCTTAATTATTGTATGTATACATAAATGCATGAATAAATTACATTTAAATCATTGTTTTATCATTTACTAACACTTTATAAATGATCTTATTAACCATCTATAAGTTCCTAATACTTTATTTACAAATGGGGAATCCATCATTTATAAAGTATGAAAACCCAATCATGAAAAGCATAATAGTCAAGCTTATTAGTCAAGAATGAAACATTTATAACTGTGTTTATCAATTGCATACTAAATGAGTTACTAATGAATGTTGAAACAATGCTTTATAAATGATGAATGAAGTGTTTATTCATGCTTTATTAATGCTAAATAGTGTGTAGTTATTATAAAGTGCTTTTAAGCCTCGTTCATGCAGTATGTCACGATGATTCTTGACGATGTGTCAATTTGTTGGGGCGTTCAGGGTTTTCAGTCAACCTGGTGAAGGAGCCCACGGTCCATCCAGGACAATATGAGCTGTTTCTGGAGGTGTCCGACCTCCAGGGCCGGAGCGCTGCACACAACCTGTCGGTGACTGTGTGTAACTGCAAAGACACAGCGAGGCCCAACTGTCACGTCCGCAAAGCTGCCAGCTCCACATTCGGAGGTGGAGCGCTCGGGGTTTTGTTTTTTAGTATGCTGCTGCTTGCAGGTATGACACATCTCCATAATTGTGAATATTCTGTGAGGATCTCAAAAACACTATCTTCTAAATTAAACTGACATAAAAAAAAACATGAGCTCTTCCTCAGATAAAAGTATATTAAACGCTACGGTGTGATTTGTGTGTTTTTGTATCCCAGGTGCGCTACTGTTGCTTTTGTCGGTGTCGTGCAAGAACAAGAGCAAAGCAATCACAGACGGTGATACACAACAACACCTGATGAAGAGCAACATTGAGACACCGGGAACTGACTGCCAAGTAAATACTTTTATTGCAGAGCTATAATTATCTCATACAAAATACACACACACACACTCGCTCTAAATTCAAATGTACAAAGGTGTTTTTTCATGTATTTTTTCTTCATATCTTTATATTTTTTCCAATATTTTCTTTTCTAAATTAAAAATATAACTGTGACTTGTTGCTGTAAAATCGTAATACATGTATTCAAAATGTCAACAGGTCTTATTTGAGCCTTTAAAACCAGAATATAAACAAATCCCAGCATTGCCTCAAGCACCAGTGAAGCAAGTAAGTAAAACACAACGCAAACTTTTCTTAATCTGTTATGCATCATGACAAATATGCACAAATTATAATGTTTTTGGTTACTAATGTGTGGTCTTGCCTTTAAATTGCCTCTTTGCAGTTCATCAATAATGTAGGAGCTGTGTCAAATGCCAAGACGAAGTACGACTTCTCAATACAGCGAAGGGACAATTGGGATCAGGTCCAGACATTTTTTTTATAATGGCAAAATTGATTATTAAAGAAAAATACAAATCCCATTAAAAGACCAAAACTAGTAATGAATTGATCCCAAAAAGCTCCATAAGAGCTCCATTAAAAATAAAAAGTCCCATTGCACTGGATGAACATGACTATAGCTTACTTTGAGACACACTAACACTTTGACTGATCATAATCTTTAATATATATTATTTTTCCCTGAGTAATCTCAAGGAAACATTTTTTTGTTGATAAAAAGTGATTATTTGTGAAAGGTTTTCAAAGGTTTTTATTAGCATTTTCATTGGGAATGAATGAGCTTGGGGCTTAATGTCATACTCTTGGTTTTGGTCTTTTCTTTAGATTTGTTGACAGCCAGAAAAATCCTTATGTTTATGTTATATAGTGATAAAAGGACGTTATTTAAAATTATTTTGAAAGTGACTTGACATGCTATTTTTTTTTCCACAGATGGAATTTGAATCAACAAAGGAAAGAAACTATTGGAGATCTCAGCACAGAAACTCAATGCGTGGGGTACTGCAATGATTATTATCATTATTGATATTATCAGCATTGAATCTGAGTAATGCGCACAAGTGAAAACAGACAAATGTCAAGAATTTTGCAATAAATTCTACCATATTGGATTTTCCAGGCAATGGGAGCATCAGCAGCCATAAGCAATCAACACAGGAACTCCATGCGCGGGGTACCTGCCACCTACATTATACTTCAAGCCCTTTTTCCTGTGAAATGTGCCATTATTTTTCATTTATTTTAACACATCCACAGAGTTTAACTTTGACATTTTATGTTGGCTCTCTATCCGCTTGTGATTTCCCAGACTTGGTCCGAACGCAGTGGATATTCAGCAAATAAAGAGATCGTAATCCAAGATGCAAAGCTGCTCAAGATGCTAAATAAGGTAACGATGAGAGTTGAATCAATGCTCCGAGCTGAGGGTGATTCTTGTTCTTTTTTAATAAAACATATCCCCCAATTTTCTCCTGTGCACTCTGAAGAGGCTGTCCAGCCACAAGGCACCGGGAGAGGAGCTGGGTGATTACGCTCCTCATGTGTATGCCGAAGAAGGAGGCACGAAGACCGACTTTGAGCTCGATGCCATCTCCATCCCGGACATTTCCTTCAACCCGGACATGGACCCGGACCTGGCTTCCAAGTTCAATACTCTGGCCTCAATCTGCATGCCGACGCCCAACAACGTACGGCAGGGACTCTGACCCGAATGGAAACCTGAGATGGACCGTCTAAATGTTACTTAAATACGCTATAAGTTTCTTTTAAAGTCATCTTTCTAGTGACTCACAGCAAGTTATGACGGATTAGTTTCTCTTCTCCAGATTCTCTGTATGTCAACTGCACATATTTGTATCTGTAATATATCGGAGGAGACCTTATGTCTCACAATGCAACCTGATGGGGGAGTGGCTGCGAATCGCATTAATCTTCGGATCCAATTTGTTTGTTTAACTTTTAAACTGACGCCGTTCGTCATTGAATTCGTTGAATTCTTTGCCGACGCTTTGCAGGTCATGTGATCAATGTGATGACTTTAACAAACAGGACAAAGCGAGCACATCAGTCGGACTGTTACAGAGACTTGCTTTGTTAGCAACTGAAATATTTCACCCGGCCTTCGATCTACAGATGTTACTCAACCTGTTTTCAAGCGAAGTGTGTCTCACATCAAATGTCCTTCCTGCTGCACGTCAGACGACATTTAGGGCAACAAGATCCTGGCGTTGGGTCGCAAAACACGAGCGGTCAAGTGTGACGTGGAGAATAGATTTACCGGCGTTAAATTTACACTTTTTTTTCTTTTACAGCAGCCTGTGACAAACATTTGCCACGGATATGGAGCTGGGTGGGCGTGTGTGTGTGTGTGTGTGTGTGTGTGTGTGTGTGTGTGTGTGTGTGTGTGTGTGTGTGTGTGTGTGTGTGTGTGTGTGGCAGGGTGATGGTATATGTGCTTACAATGAAGACTGGGAGGTGCGAATAGTTGCTAAAGTCAAAACTTCAAGCAGAACAAATTCTATATATATATATATATTTTTATAGTTTGACTTTTCATTGAAATATCTTTCAACTTATTTTAGGAGTTTTTTTCTCCATTGTTTTAGCCTTTGCTGTTGATAGTGTTTATCCGTTTAGTGTGAAAAAAATTCAGAGGGCAAAAGTATGCAGGCGTGTCGGTGTGGAAATACAACCCTTCCAAGGAAGGATGATAACCAACTGATCATAATAATTCCATGGTAATGTTAGTGAACCACTACCAGCTTGTCAGGACAGTTTCGTTTCTGTTGTGTGTGTGTGTGTGTGTGTGTGTGTGTGTGTGTGTGTGTGCGTGTGTGCGTGCGTGCGTGCGCGTGTGTGTGTGTGTGTGTGTGTGTGCAAACAATGAAGACTGGGAGGTGTGAACAGTTACTAAAGTCAAAACTTCAAGCAGAACAAATTCTGATATATTTTTATAGTTTGACTTTTCATTGAAATATCTATCAACTTATTTTAAGAGTTTTTTTTCCATGTATCGTTTTAGCCTTTGCTGTTGATATCGTTTATTCGTTACGGGAAAATAATTTCAGAGGGCAAAAGTATGCAGGTGTGTCGGTGTGGAAAAATACAACCCTTCCAAGGAAGTATGATAACCGACTGATCATAATTCCATGGTAAAGTTAGTGAACCACTACCGGCTTGTCAAGACAGTTTTGTTTCTGTTGACTGTGTGCGTGTGCGTGTGTGTGCGTGTGTGTGTGTGTGCGATGGTATGTGTAGAAACAATGAAGACTGGGAGGTGCGAACAGTTGCTAAAGTCCAAACTTCAAGCAGAACAAATTCTGATATGTTTGTATAGTTTGACTTTTCATTGGAATATCTTTCGACTTATTTTAGGAGTTTTTTTTCCATGTATTGTTTTTGCCTTTGCTGTTGATCCGTTTAGTGTGAAAAAAATTCAGAGGGCAAAAGTATGCAGGCGTGTCGGTGTGGAAAAATGCAACCCTTCCAAGGAAGGATGATAACTGATAACTGACAACTGATAACCGGCTGATCATAATTCCATGGTAATGTTAGTGAACCACTGCCGGCTTGTCAGACCAGTTTTGTTTCTGTTGACTGTGTGTGTGTGTGTGTGTGTGTGTGTGTGTGTGTGTGTGTGTGTGTGTATACACACATGAAAGAGCTTCTATGTGGGTCAATTTTCATGTCTCGTAAAAACTAAATTATTATTTAAAAGATCATATTGAGTGTATTTCTTTCACCTTGTGAGTCTGTGTGTGTCTGTGTGTGTCTGTGTGTGTGCACTATCATGGAAAAGTGTGGTACTTTCGTGGAACCCAAGAGCCGGTTTGGAGTTCTTTGCCAGGTGTTTATGGTATAGTGTCGTGGTGCGGTCAAAACACTTGACAGGTGTGTAGTTGAGATCAAAATAAAGGTGGAGTTCAAAGATGGGTGTGCTCCGAACAGTGACTTGTTTTGACAGCAATATGTGTATTTATAGGTGGAATTATGATCTGTTGTTGCCTGAAACCACAGGGGAATAAATCATTCGTTGGTTTGAAACCTGACTGTGAATTATTAGAGTATCATGTTCCACCATTAAAGTCATGCATTGTAAGTCGATTTGTACTATTTGTACTCGGTAAAACCGGAATTTGTTTCAAATTGGAAACACATAAACCACATTAAGAAAAGAGACTTTGTATTTACATGTTGCACTCAACAAAATGGCCGAGTGAGGGAGAGGAATAAGAGCAATTTGAATAGGAAGGATAAAAGCTTTGTAATGCATTTGGATTCAAATGTGTTTTATAAAACTGGAAGGAAAGGTTTACGTACAGGAACATTGGAAAATACATTACCTGTTCTGGAGGTGACACATATTTTCTGATAGTGGACCACTCTTCTTTTTTTTTTACACATAAAACGTAATGTGCACGCCGTCTCACCATCTGGAAAACATGTGAGCTGTCATATGAATATGTGTTTAATCTGTATGATGCATGACAGTATCCACTCTATTCATAATTTCAGTCACCATCGGACGCATTTGTGTGTAAAAAAAACAATTTAACAATTCTATTTGCATGGAATTTGTAGTGGCATTAAATCATTTGGCCACTAGGGGGCGGAATAACTCCAAAACAAACAAAGCCAAACTAAATGTGGCTTTTCACAGACTTAATGTCATTCATTATTCATTAGTGGACATTTATCACAAGATATATATATATATATATATATATATATATATATCTTGAGAAAAATGTGAAAGGAAACCAGGGTTAGGTCAGATTAATTTGAAATGTAGTCAGTTACTGAATAATTAGTAACGTAATCCATTGCAATTTGTTATGAATACTTTTATATTACTTTCAACCTATTTCTCTTTAAACATCTTCAATGCTAATGCAATGCATGTTACATATTTAGAATTTACAGTTTGTCAAATCAAATTTCCTTACAAAAAACCCCCCAGTACTGGCATGAACTACATGCGTGTGTTGGACAACATGGGATGCTATTTCTGTCCCATTAGTTTTGTTGTCAAGTTTTTAACCGACAAGAAGAAGCTGTTACTTAAAATATGCATCTTCCATTTTCAATGTAAACACATTTAGTTCATCTAGTAGTTGGTGGTGTGGCGTATACGATGATGAGTCTGCTCTGCAGCATCGAGAGAGGAGATGAAAAGGAGACTGAGGAGTGGGCCGGGATTGGATGGGACTATCTTTCGTCTGCATCACCATCTGGAAAAAAGTGTGGACTGTCATATGGCAGAGATACTTGTGTACTAATGTGTATATTGCGTACACATTTGGCTCTGCAGATTGGGGGGGGGGGGGGGGGGGGTGTTCCCAGGAGGAACATCTTGCTGGAGGCTGAGGCTGCAGAGACCAGAGAGAATATTCACGTGTCCCACCGAGTCCTGAAGGAGAGGAACACGCCAGCTGGGAGATCCGTGTCTGTAAATTAGTGCTGTGGCAAAGGGAGCAGCAGAATACGACCACCTGGTGTACGCTGAGCCTGTGATCCTGCTGCAGCATTCCTCCATGAAGCGGAGGTTGTTGTTTTTTTTTGCCACCTTCGTGCGGCAGCAGCCTGACCAGCTGGAAGCTCGCGCATAGTGGCTTCACCCCAGTTGGGCATCTTTCACTAGAGTGGTGCAGGAATGAGCCATTCATTTTTGCACCTCCAGTTCCCTCGTCTCAGAGTTCATGGTTTCATTGCATGGGTTTGTTGATTAGACGTCTGAAATAAGGTCTGCGGTTAACACAAGTTTAAGAGATTTTATCGCTTTCTTCTACAAAATTAAACCAGTAGATGCCCCTTTCGTGAATTTTGAAGCGTTCAGGTGTCTTAAAAAAGGCGGCTAAGTGAGACTAAACCTCATCCCGCCTTCACACGTGTACTCAAGCTCATGCGACCGCGGTGAAATCGTTTATATATTCTAACTGAGCTTTTTTTTAAACTTCTACTGATTGCAATCAAGCTTCAAAAATCACAAAAGCGGCCTTGATTTGTGAAAATGATCCTGCTGAACAAAACATGCTCCTATCACAAACTTGTGTTTGCCACAGAACTTATTTTTTTGGACTGCTGGTAGTTTCTGGGTGTGAAACGTCAACATAACTGTACATGCAGCAGTTCATGATGTGTTCATAAGGTGAATATCACTCCAATTTAGATATAAATGTATATCTGTACTTGAATTAGTGGTTAAATGGTGGGTGGATCATGGCTACAGGTTGTGTCATTAACCAGCAGCAGCCCACCAATATTAATATTTTGGACGCTACAGAGCTTTGACTAAAAGGAAGAAAGAAAAATAAATTGCATTTATGTGAGAGACACGCACTCTGCTGGCTCATTTCGGAATTACGATTTATAATTCTCTACAAATTACCAAATTGTGTAAATGACGTGGTGGTCCCCACACAGTTTTTTTTGTCTTTCTCAAAACCATCTTTATGCACACAAATATCTTCCTCTTTTGTTTTGTTTTTAAAGACTGACCCTAGACGGGCACTTCTCCATCCTGACATAAAAAAAATGCATTAGCTGTAATGTGTCACATTTGTTGTGCAGCATAAAGCTGTTACGGTTTCAGGAAATCTGAAAATATTTACAGTGCATTGAACTTCATGCTGCAAGCCATAAACGTATACAAGCGTAGATTTTTTTTCCCGTTTATATATTTATTGAGCAATTTTAATACATTCTACATCTTCCAGTATACATATATACATCATAAAAATGTCCCTTGAGCATAAGGAAATGTCTTTTTACTACCACCTGGTGGGTTTTCCTTCTCCACAGAGGTAGCTGTCGTAGAGCTCTCTGAGGTGGAGGATGAGCTCCTCTGTGTTCTGTCCCGTGAGAGCCGACACGGGGATCACCCGCTGGGTGACGCGGCTCCTCAGGGCCTCTATCTTCTCCCGGGCCTCGGGCAGGTCCATCTTGTTGGCTATGATGGCCTGAGGCCGCTGGGAAAGACCAGGCTCATACTGGTCCAGTTCATAACGCAAGTGCTGAAGCTGTTCCCAGGGCTCCGGAGTCGACAGGTCCAGAACGTAGAGGAGGAAAGGGCAGCGCTCGATGTGCCGCAGGAAAGAGATGCCGAGGCCTCGATTCAGATGGGCCCCTCGAATGATGCCTGGGATGTCAGCGACTACGCAAAGAACAAATGGAAAAGTGGAACATAGATATATTACTCTGGAAGAAAGCTTCAAATTATACAAAAATGATATTAAAACTCTCTCATACCTTGGTTAAATAATGAATACCGTAAAAGTCGGGTTACAAGCCGCTCCTACCTCCGGTTAGTGTCCCCGCTGTAGCAAGCTAGGAGCAGCGCTAGTTAGCGCTGCTGCTAGCTCCCCGCTGCTGCTACTACTGACCGCTGCTGCTGCTACTGCCGCCCGCGTCCCCTCTGCCCGAGTCGGGTGTCGAGCCGGGGCTGGTCCCGCTACCTTTGGTGGTTGTCGGAGCGCTAGCGGAAGTTAGCGGGGAACTAGCGGAGCGCTAGCTGGCTACAGCGGGGAGCTAACGGGGACACTGACCGAAGGTGGTAGCGGCTTGTAACCCGACTTTTACGGTAGTAATAATTCTACAATATACTGATGGTTTGCTTAAAATCCACTACCTGCCACTTGCTCGTGATCCCTGTAGGTGACGATTCCTACATGTGGATTGAGTGTTGTAAAAGGGTAAGCAGCCACCGCAGGCCGAGCATTGGAGATGGCTCTCAGCAAGGACGATTTCCCAGCATTAGGAAACCCCACCTGATGAAAAAAAAAAAAAAAAAAAAAATAGTTTAATTACGTTTTTGGAGTTGAAAAAGCAATGTTTATTTCAAACATGAGCGTCTTTTCCTCCTCACCAGGCCAGCATGCGCCATGGTGCGGAGCTCCAGCTGGAGGACCCTCTCCTGGCCCGTCACTCCTGGGGTCGCGTTCATTGGGGCTCGGTTCTCATTGGACAGAAAGAACCGATTCCCCTTCCCACCGGCCCCTCCAAATACGGCCAGATACTCCTGGCCGTGCTCAGAAAGATCCACTACCGTTTCTCCATGTTCCTTCACAACGGTGCCCATTGGTACCTTTAAAAAAAAAATTTAAAACATCAAAGTTAGGAAGCAGGTTTGTGGTAGAAACATGCCCTAAAGTGTCATCAAATGCATGGACTCACAGAAATATAAGATAGGCTGCCATTCTTGCCGTAACAGTTCTTGTTTCCCCCCGATTCCCCATCTTCTCCTTTGTAAATCGGAACCACTTGCGCCAACGATTTGACGAACTTATCCGCTGAAAGCAAGTGAATAAGGGATTAATGATGGCAGCACGTGTTTGACCTGATGCCAATGTCAACACGACTAATGTCATCATGTCTAACGACAGGATGGGGATCTTGTAGTAGAGCACGCAAGGCAAACAGACCAGTGTCGGTACACACATTGCCGAGAACCAGACGGATAACCCGACTCACCTTTGATGACGATGCTTCCTCCATCGCCTCCATTGCCTCCATCTGGACCACCCCACTCTTTTCGCGGCTCGCTGTGAAAGCTGGAGGCCCCTTTGCCGCCTGAACCAGCCAGCAGCTTCACGCGGCGCTGGTCCACAAAGTATCGGGTCTACGAGCAAAAATCAGAAGAAATGCATAAGGCTCTAGGATGGATTCAGATGAGTATTTCATTTGATAGGTTATTATTGCTTTAACAAAAAGCTGTACTGCAAAACCTCCACCACTGGTGTAGCTGTTGATTAATTAATATATGCAATACTATGTCAGAAGTATCAAACCTCTAGGGGAGATGATTTTTTTGGGCATCACCTAATGGACACTTTACCTAATTTTAGATACAGATAAATATATCAGTGTTGCACGTTTCTTCCAGAATTGCGCATGGGATACATCCAGTGAAACATGTTGGAGATATTATGTCGGATATTCCTTTTTTTGTGGCTCTAAAAAAATAAATAGATGAAGATCTTTTTCTTCGTTTTGAAGGCAACTCGTGGGATAGGGAAGATTGTATTTTATTAGCACACTCGCTTTAATTAATGGGGACACAAAGTAGTGGACTGACTCCATCTTCACCTTGGATTTACTTATGTAACATTACTTTTTATCTATATATATATATATATATATATATACATATATACATATATACATATACACATATATATACACACACACACACACTCACTGTTTATATCGCTTATATAGAACAGATTAAAAAAAACTAGGTTGGGGGAAATATATATATACACAACGTAAATTACCAGCTTCTTTTCCGACAGCTCCCTCTTCTGGTGTCCTCGGGCCTTAGAGCTCAGCGGACAGGAGGTGCTGACACCTCTGACGTCACCAGGGAGTCTCCGCCTCCACGCGGCTGCTGCGGAAGTGCCGCTGTGGTTCTCGCTTCTTCTGACCTCCGTCCCTAATATGAAATATGAAAGCATGTCCGGAGCGAGCCGCCGCGCGCTCTGGACCCTCGACAGCGTCGCCAACATCGTGGCGTTCAACGGACAGACATGCGTTATATAAGTTATACTGTCAAGTCACTCTGAACGCACGTTGTTTTATATTCGTTTAGGCACGTCCAGTACTATTTACTCCCCACAGCGCGAACACAAGGCTGCAGCACGCACAACAAGTACGGAACCCGTGAAGGGACAAATCATGCGATTGTCAATTCGCGGTATTCGTTGCCGTTTGCGATTTGGTCCTCTGTCGCCGCCATCTGTGCTGGAGTGTATTTGTGTTAAAATCATGGTTACATATTCGAACTTGTGGAAAGAGAAAACCTGCCAATTTTTAAAAACACAGTATTTCATTTTATTTAGCCAAGTCTGTAACATTTCATACAATAAGCCTTCTCGGTGTGAACACTTATATCGGGTATAAACATTCATAATTTTGTTTTGTGGCAATCTGACTAATCGCAGCAACCATATCTAAAGTTACGACAACTTAACCCAGGTGAATAATGTATTTTTCCCATATTTCCATCCATAACTAACACAATGACAGGGTGTACTATTTTGTTGATGGGTTTCATACAGTGGTGTATAAAGTACCCAAAAGCCGTACTTGAGTAAAAGTAAAGATACCTTACTGGAAAATTACTCCAGTAAAAGTAAAAGTCACCTATTAAAATACTACTTGAGTAAAAGTCTTAAAGTATCTGATATTTTCTGTACTTAAGTATCAAAAGTATTTTTCTGATATAAAATGTACTTAAGTATTGAAAGTAAAAGTAGAAGTACATGCTTTTAATAAAAAAGCAATGGGTCAGAGTTTTGAGAATTATGAAGTTTATTCTTTTAAGTGCTGTGGCCACCGTGACCAAGGACCAGGAGTTGTGTTGATACAATAACTGGGTTGGCTGTGATCCATCCACATATATTATGTACAACATAATATATTGTACCTAAGTATACTTTTGCATCTACTATGAACTTATCATCATAATTCTCCAAAAAGCAATATGACACTATGAAGGACTTGTAACAGTGTGGTTATAAGTATGCTCATTCCGCCCGCCGTGGGTCTCTTGGTACCGGTCTGTGGGTCTCTTGGTACCGGGCCACAGAAAGAATGAATGAAACATTTCAATTAAATAAAAAAAAAATCAAGGCCGGAAAGATGTTTTATTGTGAAAAATGACCGCATACATCCGTCTGTGGTAACCTCAGACGGAATCTCTTGACACATGTCAAGATGTTACGTTACTCTAAAAATGAAACGTAAGTCTGTTACAACTCTGTCGGTGATCTGGAAACCAAGGCAGAGTATCCTGAGATCGCCAAAAAAGCATGAAAACCTGCTTCCATTCCAACATCCTGTCTTTGTGCAGCGCGTTATAAGTTAAGCAGTAGACTGGACTAAAGGTTTAGTTAGCAGTAGAGTCAGTAGACTGGACATAACGAACACACGTTGGGTGTCGTTGTCTCCCGTCTCTCCGAGGTCGGACCCGGTCCGTGAAAATATTGTCTTCACGTTACCGGCCCGTGACGCATAAAGGTTTGGGAGCGCTGGACTAGAGGATGTAGAGGGAAAATGCAAAACATTGTGATTCGCAAAACCTGCCTGGTGGAGTCTGTGTTCCACCACAGTCCCCGATGTTTTTTTTTTTTTCTAAAGATAGATTTGATTTTGTAGCGAGTAACGAAGGTTTCAGGAGAAATGTATCGGAGTAAAAGTATCATTTTTCTTTGCAAAATGTAGTGAAGTAAAAGTAAAAGTAAACAGAAATATAAATAGTAAAGTAGAGTACAGATATCCCCAAAAACTACTTAAGTACAGTAACGAAGTATTTCTACTTCGTTACTATACACCACTGGTTTCATACAGCGTGTCTAAAAGCAACAATCCTATCAGATGGAGGACCGAGGGACAGCATCTTATCAAACGGGAGCCTGGGATTGAAGTAGGCTTATTGGTCTTTGATGTGAAAAAGTTTGGGAACCACTGCTCTAACGGATGCACGGTTGACCTTAAAACCGACAAGGTTTCGTATCATTATTATGATGTGTCACCTCTGTTATTTCCTTAATAAACCACAAAATGCAGAGTAACAAAAGGTGAATGTCAGTTTATTTTTTTAATATAACAAACAGTAACAAAAGACAGCAGAAAAGATCAGGCAATGCAGTCTCACAACAGATAAGTAGATAACATTCATATTTGAATTATGCACACCAAACCTCTCTCTCCCTCTCTCTCTCGTACACACACACACACACACACACACACACACACACACACACACACACACACACAGAACTAGAAAAGACTATACATACATGTTCAGTTCACAGTCAAATGAAACACTGATACAAACACAATGTAGTATAGAGAAGCCTGTGATTGTCATTGTTGAGTGGTACATAGTTACTGTATGTAGCCATGTTTCTCCTATTAGATATTAAACCTTTAACTATTATTATTATCATTTTACCCCTCTTGAGATAAGTCGAGTTACTAAGAATATACTGCAAAGTTGGGGCCTCACAGCCACACTAATAATCCCCATTACTGCTCAAACTGTAGGCAACAGCGATTATTGAAATGACTGGAGGTCGTTGTCTGACTTCTTTTAAATAAATCAATAAACAACATGATATATACCCATTTTTTTAATCACACATGGATAGATAGAAAATTACCTTCTATACCCCTTTACCGCTTGTCCTATTTCTAACATTACTTTGTTCATCTAGTACAAAAGATGATGATACAAGTTTTCATTGAAGAAAACAAATTAATATTTATTATTAAAGTACTAAGCTTTCTGTGATGATACTTCAAATCATCTGTCCATAAATCACACAAACGCAGAAAACTATTTTTCTTAAATATGACATGTCAGTTGAAACCTGCAACCTAACATTTAACACAACGAACTACAAATAATGATATAGAGTTTAAGCTCACCGTGGGAACCCATCTCAACATGATTCACTGAGTGTATTGCACTTATTGAAGTAGAGGTGCAGGACACGCTGCCGTTACGGTCCCGGGATACTTTGGCTTTCAGAGGATCATTCGTTCAAAACAGCCCGAATTGCACCACAATACAAAATATCAGACAATATACACTGTCACTGCAAAATAAAGTGCAGACAAAGTGCCAATGTGTTTTTCATGTAAAATCCTCACTGATTGGCATTGGAGAAGTGCGACTCTGCACAACAATGACGTGTGTCTGTGCAGAGCAACACCACCGAAAATATATGTCGAAAATACTACAACGATGGATGATTCTCATGGACAATGACGCACACAAGTCCGGATCAGTCGGCTAACTATTGTGCATTACCTCAGAAAGACATACATAGAGAGTGAAAGCACAGCAACACACCACAGTTTGACTAACACAGACAAACCCCCTGATCAAGTCAGGTTTAAGGACCAACGATTTCACCTTCATGACATTTATTTCCCTCATCGCGAGACATAATAGCGTCTCAACCGGGAACGAGAGCAAAGAGCCACAGACCGAGTCTATTAGATAAATATCAAGGACCATTTCCTTTGAGGCTAATTTGCTTTTTATAGCCTCAGCCTCACAAACCACGGGCCCGCTCTGCCTGCGCACCGCAAAAAAAAAAAGAATAAAGAAAGAGGCTTTTTTAAAATGACATGCTGAGGGACGGAAGTGAAAGCCGAAGACAGAAAAGAAAGCGACGGATAAAGGCAATTTGCCGAGGCTCATTGAATGACTAAACTGCTCCTTTTTTAGTACCCTATTTAATCCATATGCAACGTTTACATTAACTGCCTTGATTCTGCTAAAGCACCCTGACTTTTCGTCGCGAGGCCAGCGGCGCTT
This sequence comes from Myoxocephalus aenaeus, assembly GCA_038501785.1. Taxonomy (NCBI): domain Eukaryota; kingdom Metazoa; phylum Chordata; class Actinopteri; order Perciformes; family Cottidae; genus Myoxocephalus; species Myoxocephalus aenaeus. Next base: position 1,978,030 of record JBAMJR010000141.1, on the reverse strand, counting down.
AACAACTCCAGCGACACAGCCCTGCAGGGAGCCAGACGGATGATGAAAGCATCAAATTTGATTATGTATTCTGAGCTAGAATGGTGATTAATGAGAAGCTGATAAATCCGACGCAGCCAGATCTTCTAATCCACAGCTGAGCCGGTTGAACCGTCCCTTTTTCATTTTCTTCACACAGGACAACAATGTGCTACTTTATTGCTGATAATTTCCATACTGACCCTGCAAATGTAGAACGATTTACACCGAGAGATTAGATGGCATTTCATTTATTGTACTTATACAAACAGCACAAAAGAATAATTTCCAGTTACTCCCTTACTCCCACATGCATCTGCTTTCTTGGTGTTTGGTACTTACTCATTTAAGAGTTGAGAGTTTAAAATACAAGAAGCCAGAAACAATGTTTAAGATTGTATAATATGTATGCCTCAAGCTTGCTTGGGTGTGTGCTCTGATATTCACTATACGTCATAAAATGTGTTTAATCAGAGATTAGCAGCATCAGAAAAACATCAAGCACGGTATGAAGCACCTGCTGTGGCAAGCGAAAAAACTAAGTCAGTATGTCTTACCGTTTTCTAATTTATTAATTAAAAACGGGCATTAGTTATATAGATTATACAAATAAGTTCCTATATGTTCAATGAGTATTCGTCTGTGTTGCAAAGCCAGTTTCAGAGAATCCTTCTTGTACCTGTTCGTAGGCGTAGGGCCTCTGCGTCTGCGCTCCAGAGCCGGCCTGGGAGGAGCGGTAGGACCCATACTGTTGGCTTTGACCCTGCTGATACTGAGAATACTGAGAGGATCCACCCTGGCCAGGACCTGTCGGGGGTCACATTCAGTTCATTTCACCACCAAAATTAAATTGTGTATGTGATTGTGTGTGTTTGAACGTGCAGAGTAGGCGGTGTGAGTCGCTCTAACCGTATCCCTGCTGCTGTCCGCCGTAGCCTTGCTGAGAGGAGTACTGCTGCTGGCTGAAGGACTGCTGCTGCTGCTGGCCGGATCCCTGCTGGTACTGGGCCTGCTGCTGACTGTACTGGGAGTTACCTGGAAGTACATATACACACACAGCTATGTCAGATATTAAAGGTAGTACTGTACTATAGCTTTGGTTGGACACATTCAGACAAAATGCGTCTCAACAGTATCAGTTACGAAATGAACGCCGTCTACCTCCTTCGTAGTAATGCTGTGAAGATTCCTCAAAGGACCGGTCGTAGCCTTGCTCGCCGTATGAAGACTGTTGGTACGAGTACTCCCCGTGACCTGCAGAGAACACCGTTCAACACGTGCACAAACTGCTCTGCGGAAAGGTAAAAAACCCCACTTACGGTCAGAAGATGAATTATTATTCGCAAGTTTGAAGTCAAAGCATTCGACGTGCGATGACAAAATGACAAGCACAGGCGACAATTCCAGGGCTTCTCAAATTTGAAGGTTATGCACAAAGCACAAAGAGAAACCCTGGAGGAAGTTTGCGCTCTCTCCTCAACGCACCGCTATGGCACTCTCTGAAATCGGGAATTTCGACACACCATCAGGGACAGTATGGACACAGACACATTGGGAGGAAACAGTTGAGGACAGACTTTTGCAGGTTTTTTTTTCTTCTCTCCAATGCTTTTCCTCTCCCACAGTAAGAGGAAAAAAGACAAAGACTGGGAGGACGAGCTGCAGCTTCAGCGCAGCAGTAAATCTGTCTCAGGCCTGTGAGATACTGCTAAAAGGAAATGCCATGACCTATAATGTGGCTAAGAGCTGTGTGTATAAAGTTTATGGATGTGCACGATTACCATCAGGGTAATATTGCCGGTTTATGGGCTCGCTGGAGCTCTGAGTGAGTCCATACTGCTCTCCGTAGAACTCGTCTTGTCCCGTGTACTGCTGTGCAGATCCTGCAAGACCGGCGACACCACGATCTGTTAAACAGTTGGTTGGACCAATTTTCCGCTGAGTTGGCGACTAAAGGGGCTGTGCCAGGACATTTGGGCAATTCAGGCAGCCTGAAGGTGTGTCCATGTGTGTGCATATGTGTGTAATAAGAATAATAAAGAGGATTATTCTAGACAGCTTTATTGGAAGCCATTATCGAGCTAAAAAGCTATTATGAGTCGTATAGTATAGTTTTCTTTATCTACTGTACAATGGTTTTCTATGGGCCTGAAATTATATTATGGAGGAAGCTATGCGTGCCAAAAAACATCTAATTAAAGTGGAGCAATTACAATGAACAATTCCATGACAAATTACGAGAGATGTAATTTTGGCGGAGCAAATGAGGATTACAGAAAGCCAGTTATCAGGAGGAATCTGATCTCTGCTTGGTGGTGGTGGTGTGCAGAAACTCCAGATTCCAATACGTCCCTTTCCCTTTCAATTTCATCTAACAAACGCACAAATCCAGCAGAACAAAAAACCCTCTGGAAGATGCATCCGAGAGCCACGCAAGAACAGTCTAATCTCCTTTTACGAACCATAATTGGCCCCAACGTTTCCAAATACAGATATGAGCTGTGGCATAAAGCGGTGTCATCTTAACTTCTGCATGCAAAAGAAAATAGCAAAACCATTTCATAAGAACATATCTAATAGTTCCCGATGTGACCAGGAGCCTTAGCAACAGCCCCACGACCAATCAGGGAGGGGCTGGCGAGCGAGCCGCTCAACAATGGACACAACAATTCCATAACAAAGTTATATCTGGAAATACTTTGCCCAGTCATGCAAAGATAATACTCTACCAGGGTGAATGAGGACATACAATCATGGCCTGTTTCCCTGGAAACCATATCCCATCCTTATTTTTTTTTGCATACGCGAGTGATACGTCTCCAGTCTGCCTCTTGAAGTAGCAGGATAGCCTTATTTGCCTCAACGTCACATTTTTGAAGGCAAAAAACTAAAACCACGCACGCACTACCTCGCGAAAACAAACAAAAAAACTCAGCATTTTCCGTCAACTTTGGAAGCTGTGGGACTGGCATCCCGAGCCACACTGAATGGAAAACCCGACAGACATCTATACGCCGGACTGGCATGAAGAAGTCTCCCCACCTACCTTGCTGTGCGGAGCGGTAGGATCCCATGGATCTCTGAGACATCATGCTGGTTCCTTGGGTGCCCTGACCCATCATGCCCATGACCTGCTGCTGTCCCTGATAGTGTTGACCCCCAGCCTGGGCTGAGGAGTAGTGTGGAGTTGCAGACTGTTGGTGCATCATGGAGACTGGGAGGGAGTCGTGATTACGGGGAGGAGGAGAGATCTCATACATTAATATACACGAGGCACACTCTATGCACATACCTGCATTTGCATTCAACAGCATACGCCGCATTCTCAGAACTGAGACTGGCAGAAATTTGCATAATTTAACTGACAAATAAACAAATGTAGAAGGAGGTCCACGACAATTGGGGCACAGGGGAAAGCCAAGGGGTGTCTCTTAAAGAAGAAGAAAACTCCTTCAAGAGATGCTTTAAAGATGCTGCTCTGAAGTATAGATGCAAACACAGCCAGTGAAGTCAGTGCAGAAACAGAGAGATCCAGGGAGAGGAGGGCTGCATCTCATGGTCAGGAGTCAGAGATAGGAAAAGCCTGGAGCAGGAGGAGGAGGAGGAAGGGAGGGAGGGAGGGAGGGAGGGAGGGGGCAGGACGGCGCTTTGATGAACTGAATGTGTTTGCTTATTTCGACGTGGAGGGAATTCACAGACTGAAGAGTGCAGAAAAGCATCTCAGCGAACGTTCTCGGCAACATCCAGGGGCAGTTTGACATGAATACATGCCGAGCTATTTCAGACATCTAACTGTTTCTAAATTACTCTGAACACTTGAAAGGCATTGCTTTCAACACTCCCTTCATCTAAGTGCCAAATATTGCATCGTATACCTAAAAGACAACATGAAAACAAATGTGACATCTTGCATCTTTTATGAAGTGTTTTGCCGTGTTTAAATCATAAGCCTGAAAGAATTCCTTCCCATAAAGAAATAGACCGAATATCCCGGTGATTAGGCTCCTTTGTACCCGGCTCACCTTGGTTGGATTGCATGTTGAGGTTGCTGCGGGAAGAGGAGGGTGTGGAGGAAGAGGAGGAGGAGGAGGAGGAGGAGGAGGAGGAAGAGCCGTAGCCAGTCGCAGTGCCCTGGGAGGAAGGCGCAGCGTGGCTGTAGCCGGAGGCTGAGGCCGGGCTACCGTAGCTGCCGGCCTGCAGGCTGAGGGATGCGGAGGGAATGGCCGACTGCAGCTGAGCAGCATGCTGCTGCATGGGGGCGTGACTGGGGCCTGACGACACACACGCACAGTCAGAGCGGTCCAATGCGGTGCCATTTCATGTTAAGCATGGGCCCACATTCAGTTCATCTTTACAGGAAGCTTGCATGGTTGTACAAGGATTGAGAGATGAGGGTTAATATATTTAAAAAAAAATATATCAGACTAGCTGAACATAAGATCATCGGATATTTGCATGCAATGCAATGATAGACAGACAGGACGTGCAGCATGGTCAGGGTTAGAAGCTAGAAGTTAGGAGCTGCATGTGTGCACATCAAGTCCAGAGTTTATCTGTTAAAAAACAAGGCCCTTCTCACCATTGCTCATTTGGCTCTGCATCATGGACGAGGCCAGCAGTCCAGGCGCCATGTTGTCATTGAGGTTACTCGGAGCGTGTCCCCCTCCAGGAACCACCGACATGTTGGGAGTGGGAGGCTAGAAAGTACAAACGCAGTTGATCAATTAAGATTATGTGTCCTAATCGCTGTCCTTTTTTCTTGTTTTATAATGCCTCATATACCAGCTCCTAAATTGCAATATTTTAGTTTGTTCTATGGATTTATCAGGAGACAAATTACAAGAAAAGTGAATGTTTACTTCTCTGCCTTTTGTCAGCTTTGTCTACAAATACTTTGTTCTCAAAATAGTTTTTTTTTTTTTTTAATGGATATTTATAAAATGGAGAGAAGGTGAGGGAATCTTTACTGTTTGGCTACTTGTTCTTAAAACCTCATGAAGGACTCACTGCGGGAAGTAGTGACTGCATGTTCTGATTTGAATCTGCTATCGTGGCCAAGTACACAAGATTTCTGTGCAGGATCTGCTGATACCTGTCAAAAAGTGGAACATGCAACACATTTACTCACTTTTACCTTATTTACAAAGCATAAATCAGGAATAACATTTTTTAAAAGCACTTACTGTGTGCATTCAGCTGTCTTTCCTTTGCTTTGGCAATCCATTATACATTGTATTAAGTGATGATTCTCATCCAGCATCTTTAGGAGTCAACAAAACAACTTCAGCTCAGTGTCTCAAGTCACAGCATGGGAAATGATACGCCTAAATATGACGCTGTGTCGTCCTGGGTGTTCACAGAACTCCAACATCCCCTTTCTAGGTCAGTTATTGCATTTCTATACCAGAAACATCCTCAGTCGAGGCTAAAAGCAGCAGCAGCTGTCTGAGGAGCTCAGGGTTGTCCTTCATCATACACTGACATGCATTTCTCACTGGATGCTTATTTATGGCTATATGCTTTTTTTTCTCTCCAATAAAACGGCTGCCAGTCAAAACCGTTTAAAACCTCCCGGGACGCTTTGTGACAAGCAGCTGGCACCTATAACTAATACAAGAAAAAATAAAGAAGAAAAAAAACAAGTTCAAGTGTTGCGCTTTAAGATTCTTGGAAAAACAAGTCACACCATCTAAAGCTGACATCTATTGAACATGCAATAACACATATAATCGTCATGAGTGAGGAAGAGGGGCGAGACGCAGCATCACGCGGACACAGCTGCGGACGGAGACGCGCGTCTTGAAGCCGTCCCTTCATCGCCGTCATGGCTTTGTTTGATTCGCACCTGCAGTTGACTGAGCCGTTACAATACCAGTTGCCATTTCTCCTGACATTCACCACGGGCTACTTTCCTCCGCACTGGCTGGCGCACACTCCCATCCAGACCAGAATATGTAAAGCACAACAAGCGACGCGACGCGGATAAAGGTTTTTCTTTTTTTTTTGTGTGTCTTTTTTTTTTTTTTTTTACCTTTTGGATCGTTTGCTGTGTCACCTCCCCTTTACTCCTGGGGCGCGCCGATGAAAAAGCCACCGACATTTTGTCATATGGGAAATAAAGGCGCTTCTTTTATTCTAATATTTATTATCCGGAGCGCAGCCCTCTATTTGGTTACATCGTTTGTCCATTACCAGGAAACGGGGGGTATTTGCGACGAGATCTCTCCTGTCACGAAGGAAGGAACACGATAAAAACACTGTATTTCTCCGAATGTAATTTGAAATACGATTCTGCCGAGTTATTTATGGTGTACATGCAAATATTGACACATTTGATAAACGATTACGTGATGAGGGAAAATCCCTCTCCCTTAGTTTTTGGTTTAGCCCGGACAGTGAGTAGCCTACCACTTTCCCTCTCTGTAGACGGAGTGTCCTCTGGCTTATGAAAGCCAATCAGTCCACATTGTAGGCTACAAGTTGTTTCTTTTTTTAGCACCTCCAGAAAGATGACTCCTTTATGATGATGCAACAGTCATGTTCATATTTGATACAATAGTCTATTTATTTTTTCAATCTGGTACCTCTGCACAGCTTTCATATCAAGCGACCCATGAGTTCTGTTGCTTGTGATATAACTGCTCACATTATTGGACAGTGTTTACAGAGTATGAACAAAAAACACCCGTTTCTAATTGGAAAGGCAAGTTAATATACACCAAGATTAACATACATAGATATATCTATATGTATTATCTCTGTGAAATGCATTTTTCAGCTGATTCAAAAGTTTTTAAAAGGTCGAGATTGGATTCAAAATGATCTCTTAACCCTTTTACACCCATGTTCATTTTGTGCACCGGTTTAACATTTTTGCCAGATCTTGCAAGAGTGTGTTGCTTTGACAGGTTAATTTTCTCCAGATTGGTCTGTGTGTAAAAGGCAGAACGTTGAAAAAAAAAAAAATGTGTTTTGTGAAAATTGGGCCCAATGCAAGCTTTGCAAGAGATTGCACTGTTAGAGGCGAAACGTATAGGCTCACCTGCCGCCATGTTCAGAGGTAGAAATGCTCCTAATTTCGTATATAGCACCTTTACTCAACCCATAAGGAACACTGCCACTAGACAGAAATATATAAATTGTAATCTCAGTAACTAGCAGGCCTGACTAAAGCCATCTGACAAAAGTAGACCATTTGCTTTTAAATGTGGAGAAATACAAGCATACGAATATTAATTCTCAAGTAAGCACAAGTACCTAAAATAGGCAAATGTACTTAGTTACATTAGGATGGTCCAATCCAAGGTTTAAAGCTCACTTGTGCACAAAACAACAATATGATGTGACGCAAAGCCAGATACTTTTTTTTTTTTTTTTAAACAAGAAACCTATACACGTTTGGGAGTGAAATTCTTCCAAGTAGCAGAAAACAAAAACTTAACACTCCATTTAATTGAATGGTAAAACTAAAAAAAAAAAAAAAAAAAAACTCAGGCCAACATTGTGAGGGGAAAGCAATTAGTCACACACTGGACCATTTAGTGAGGCACACATCCATATTTAAAATGGGGCCAAATTACAACATATAAAGCAAATAATAACCCAATCCTGGCAATATGGGGCAGGATAACTGCCTCATGGAGAGAACCTCCCCCCCCAAAAAAAAAAAAAAAAAAAAAAAAAAAACATCATATGTGACAGAGCTACTTTTACTGATCATCATAATGGGCAGCAGTCCCATTTGTTACACATAAGGAAGGCGTCGCGGCAGCAACTCTCCAGCGGTGAACCTGGTTCTGTAAGGAGAGTCAAGCTGACCCATCCCCCGTCCTCTGAGTCCATAGCCACCTCTGAAGCCTTGGCCCCTCAGGAACCGTCCAGGGACCCCGAAAGTCTCCAGATTGCGCTTCCGCTCTTCTGCCCACGTTTGCCTGAAACCGTTGGTAGACAGACAAAAAAAAAAAAAAAAGGCCTACAAGCCTGTAGCTCAACATCCAGGAGAAACAGCGGTTGTATTTTGAGGATGAATAAAAGGCCACTAGTTTACCTGAACTTATTATCAGACGAGATGTTGTCAAAGAAAGACTTTGCTTTGTCGTAGTAGCATTTGGGGCCGAAGGGATCATCCTTTTCAGTCGGGGGCAATTCCTCCTTTTCCTTCTCGTCTACCTCTTTATTTCCATCTGTGGAAATAGACATGCACTTTAATTTTTTTTTAATAAAAATAAAAAGCAGATTACATGATGTTCAACTTCTGTTTTATCCATCGACCATCCAAAATGATAATACAAATCTCATACTGAGCAGTAGCAAATCTGGCTTTTTGAAGTCTCACATCTATTCCTGGTTAAAAGTTTGTTTTGGGTTATAATGCAACAGGAAACAAACTTGGCAGTTTTATTGAAAAGGCAAAACAAATGTCACGGTCCACACACACACACACACACACACACACACACACACACTCTACAGTTTTAGTGTATATCATAGTATGACAGTCAGGTTTAAACAATCCATGTTGACTTTTAAGGAAAAACTTGTGTCAAAAAGCAGATCACTTCCATTTGTGATCATTTGAGCTGATGACCTCACCTTTCATCCTGTCCCGCACCTCCCTCTCCAGCTCCTCCTTAATAAACTGCGCATTTGAGGAATCAAAATCAAAGTCCGTGTCAAACTTAAGGACGGCAGATGGAACTTGAGCCACCGTCAGCTGGCCTCTACTACGGTTTCTGCGCCTCCGAGCTCCTAGATAAAAAAAGAAATGCATTGAATGTTACTCAGGACTTAGTTTATTGGATCCAGAAAATTCAAACGTTCACTCTTTTGACAATTACCTTTTCTTCTAGGTGGTGGCCTGTTTTCATAATTCTGCTGCCGAGTCTCCTGCCGAGCATTGGGTACACCTGGGCCGGACTTCACTTGAAATTAAAAAACATTTACCCTCAGCTCCTTTAAGTCCAGATTGAAGACTTTTCTGTTGCCTTTAATTGATCCAGATTCAATTGCTGCATCTCACTACTGCATTTTATTTCTTAAACTGCACTGCAACTTTTATTCAATTTTTATTTAGCTTTTTGACTGTTTTAAATCCTGTTTTCTCTGCATTATGTTTTGATGCTTTTATGTGAAGCACTTTGAATCGCCTTGTTGAAATGTGCTATACAAATAAACATGCCTTACACTCAACTTTTAATGCTCGCAACTGCACAGATAGACATTTCTTGAAGCCCCTCCCACCCGGACAGAGTAACTCTTTTCGGTACATGAATTTTGTATATGTATTTTGCCCTTCATCACAGCAATTCTGTATGCTTACTGCTGGCTCCGGGGCCCCTTCTGGTCTGGGGACTCTCTCCTCTGGGCCTCTGGGGCCTCTGCCTCTCCCACTGCATCATTCGCTCCTGGGATGCAGTCAAGCCTCCCATCTGCCTGGATCCGTCCACATGGAGGGTTTGAACACCCTTTTCCACCATTGGGCCCCTTCTGACGTGTAGACTAGGAAGTACAGCCCCTGCATGGAAGAGAAAGAAAAAAAGAATACTGGAGTATGCAAACCACCTACTTAAAAAAGGCATTCAGCATCACTAAGGGTGTGGGTTTATGGTTGACCAACAATACATTACATGCATTGTAAATACATTGACTTACCAAGGCCCAGAGCTGCAGCATACTGTTGGTTAAGCAGAGAGCTGGCAGCAAGCTGGTTGTAGGCGGGCATCCTAAGGGGGCTAAATGGTCCAAGAGCCGAGTACATGCCTGGGGAGCCTACACTGGCTGACTGAACAAAACAAGTTAAAATAATTTAACACACATTGTCCAGGTCGTCACATACTTTGTCCGCTTTTGTTTTCTCTCTACTGCCGGATGTGAGCCATGCAGTGGTTTTTTTTTGTATACCTGTACTATTGCGGGATCCGGTGGAAGGCCATGGTGAGATCTTGGAGCTTCACACAGGGTGATGTCCCTAATATCATTTCCCCGAAAAGTGATGTACTCGTAGACATCATCTTTGGGTGGTGTCGGTCTGTCGGTGGGTCGTCCCTCCGTTCCAAAACACTTGACTTGTGAAAAGAAACACATGCGCTTCAGTTGTGCTGCCATCTTGAGAAGTCCACAGAAAAGAACTTCAGGACAACATGTTATTGTTGGACTTGCTGACATGACAGGCTACCAAACAGAGGCCCAACCCCACTCACCTTTTGCCAACACTACTGTGGAGTTCACTTTATCAATTGTGTACAAAATCCCCTCATAACGATTTTGAGCTTTTGAAATCAACCCTATTTTACAGCCAATGTACGGCTTTGATGAATTCATGGCTGGAGCAAGTTCACGACAAACTCAGGTGGCAGCATTCAAGCCACGGAGCGACCGGAAACGCTTTATATGCGGCCATGTCTGACTTTAAACCACGCCCACTGATTGAGAGTTTTACACACCTGGCTACTAACGTCAATTCACGTCAGTCTGCTGAAGTCATTTATGACTCATTTAGGATGACTGACGGTTGTGATTATTTATTTGGGGTATGTTGGCTACTTTTATTGTGACAATTATTTTAATAACGTTTAAAATAATAAGATGCCACTTTTACAGTTGTGTCAAGAAGCATGAGCTTAACGCTGCAAAACTATATAAACTGATTAGTATTGATCTGCGCTATCAATAGTTAACATAGCAATACTAGTTAGTTGACATCCACAGGAGCCTGCTTAACATTGCTGCTCTGTGTGCGAGCGCAGAAGCAGCTGCTGCGGTTCTCCTGGAGAGGAAAAAAAACATAATAGCAACAACGCAGCCATTTTGAGTCGTCTACGATAAAGTCAAATAGATACGGAATGCTTCGATACTGTGTGTGAATCTGTAAAGGCGTGTTGTACAGTACAAATGCTCTCTTTGAGAGGCTCCTCGGTGTGATAAAGTCCCACCAGAGGCAGCTCTGTGAGCGGTAGCGTTGTTTTCAGACCGAGCTGGCACTTCACACTGCAGCTCGCGACCATTTGTTCCGAGCTTTATTTTCCTCGTAGAGCCAATCACAGCGCTCGGCGGGGGCCGCGTCATCGAGGGAGAGATCCAATCGGCGCATGCGTCTCACGGCCGAGCGCAGCTGGGCAAAGATGGCGGCGGGCTCCGATTTGCTGGATGATGTTTTCTTCAACACAGAGGTGGACGAAAAAGTAGTTAGTGATCTTGTCGGATCTCTGGAGTCCGAACTAACTGGAGCGAGGCACGTCAACGCCGCCGGCAACGTGCCGTCGGCAGCAAATCACGTCGGCAACTCGGTCGTCGGTAGTAATCCCAATGTTCAGGGCAGCAACATGGGACTTTCACAACAAGAGCTTGCTAAAGCAGGTAAGATAGCTGCCCACTCTTGTTAGCTAACACTAGCTAATTTCAGTCACGTTGATCAACTGTTTTATTTTGTTTTGTTTGTAGCTAACTTGGATTAAATTGTGTGTTTCCCAAAACCACCGCGAATCGGAGAGTTGCCGCGACAACAACCCTTTGTTTTCATGTGTTTCCGCCGCTGTAGGGGCAGGAGTGCAAGGAGGCGTCATTAACAGTACGGGGTCCCGCGGTGGTTCCAGCATGGACGGAGCAGCCGGGACCACGACGAGCATGACAGCCGCCCAGAGTCAACCCAAGCCGGGCGCAGCGGGCGGAGCCGTCACGGTACTGTCCGGTGTCGGGAAACCCGGAACGGTTGGCGTTCAAACTTTGAATGGAAGCGCCGTGGTGATGAACTGTCACATCACCGGAGGCAACAACAACAACAACAACTCGCAGCCAGCTGTCACGCTGATGAACAACGGACCCGTTTCCGTGAGCAAAGGGAGCGCGACGGTTTTAACCGCGACACCAAGTACTATCATCAAAACCTCGCCGACGAGCGCTGTGAATTCGTCCGCGCAAAGTGTCCCCACCGTTACGCTCGTGAGGCCGCCTATGCAAACCTCGCCGGTCGTCAGTGTGGCCGGCTCGCTCGTGCACAAACCCGACCCCGCGAAAACCATAACGCACACCGGTGCGCACGTCGTGGCTTCGCCCACGAGGAGCCCGACCGTGTTGCAGAACTTGAGGACTTCGGTACCGTCGCCCATCGTCGCCTCGCCTCCTGGCGGGATTCGAACCATCGCTCCGCAGGTGTTGGCCCCTCGGCTCGCTCAGCCTCAGCAGAGCGCACCGAATATCCAAAACATCCAGCTGCCTCCAGGTAACTTGGTGTGAAGAGCAGCAGGAAGTTTTCTCTTGCTCTCACGTGTTTTATAGGGAGATGTGTCACAGTGTTGCATCTTGACTTTTCCCCAGAAACTTTCATTTTTATTTGTGGATGTATTCTCAGTGAATAGACAATAAACACGTTGTTCCTTTTTAAGGACACACATAAGAGATTAGAGGTGGACAAGGTTCTAACTCACCTTGGAGGCAGTCAGCCTGTGTTGTATAACAAACTAGCATTATTGCAATCTATTGATCCTTATTTGTCTTGTTATAGACAATAGCAAACTGTGTGTGTGTGTGTGTGTGTGTGTGTGTGTGTGTGTGTGTGTTTGCAAAGGCTAATTGGTGTCTCTGACCTCAGATACTTACTCCAAGGTTTTTGCACTGGTAGATTTAGATGTTTACCATCAGCAGTAAATGGTTTTCTTTGGCATAAGGAAGCATGAATAGTAATATCAATGTATGGAAGTTAGCTCTGCTTTGAACTCAGTATTTAGAGCTACCCTCAACCAGAGAATGAATGGTCAGACCTAAATAAGCTACAACAAGACAGGGTAGGTAAACAACAACATTGTATTCACATCATTCAATAACATGTGACCTATAGCTCCGCACAAAAAGGTTTATGGTTCTGCTGCTCTCTGTTCTACTTTGTTGAAAGCCGGTGTATTACTATGTTCTGGAGCCCCAGTAGTATAACGCAGTCTGTCTGATGGGAAATGGGTATGCAAAACCTCCAGGCTGCAGTGCATAGTAATACACTAGCCTTGGCAGGAAAAACTAAAAAAGTTTGACTGTGTTGTGAAGTCAACATCTAATTAGTTGTGTGTTGCGTCTTAAAAAGGTTTTAATTCATGGCACCGGGTTTGCGGCTAATTTTTGCCCGACCGGTCACTGAGGAGCTCCCAGTTGAGGCAATGTCCAGAGACACACACACACACACACACACACACACACACACACACACACACACACACACAGTATATTAGTGAGACTGACCAGGACTGAAAAGCCCTGATCCTTTGACGTCATTTGCGTGTTGTAGGCATGGTCTTGGTTCGCAGTGAGAGTGGGCAGCTGCTGGTGATTCACCAGCAGACCTTGGCTCAGATGCAGGCTCAGTCGCAGTCCCAAAGCGCCATGACACCACGACCTGCGGCGCCCACCAGCACTCCACCTGTCCAGATCACTTCGCTTCAGGTACCAGGGCCGCTGGACTCGCGCACAGATGTCATCATTTGATCATCACAATGACAAGATACACAATCTCAATAATGAACACATTGTCAATAGTCACCCTGCAAAGGTTTCAGTGTCATAAGTAACGTTAGAAACATTGTTGTATATAATATTAACTATGTTACTGTCTGTTAGGAAATTAAAACAAACTGGGACAAATTGCAAAGAGAAGCACACTAGTTGATCTGATACATTCTATAATGCAGTTTGATTGAATTACATTTTGGTTACTTGTCTCACATGCAAACTATTCCTGCATGTCAAATGACCAATGCAAATAGTTCTCAGAGGGATTTTAATTTAGTGTTGAGTCAAGAAAATGGGAAAAAACCCTGAAAGTCCTCAATTGCGTAATTTAAAATATGTGTTTATCGAAGAGAGAAAAATAAATAAGTAGCACATCATTCATTATATTGTCATATGTGTAACACCTCCTCTCATATCCACTCCCGGTCTGCAGGCTCCAGGCGCGTCGATGCTGACTCGCCCGGTTACCCCCACCACCATCATTAAACAAGGGTCCACGGTCCAGACCACTGTGACGGCCACCACCACATTGCAGAGGCCTCCAGTACTGCAGGTAACACACACACACACACACACACACACACACACACACACCTACCTTTTAGGGGGCATTTAATTCCCTGTGAAGCGTGTTAAGGTACCAAACACCATTACAAGTTCTCCGTGAGGGTCATTGACCACAAAGAGTTGTTAATCGATCCCATTACATTAAACAGAACAGTGTGTAACTTTTAGAGCAATCGGGTTCAAGCAAACCGTTTGCTCTGTCTTGATTGGTCTTGCGTTTCACTTTTCCGAGCGATCAATTTTAGTTTAATTTAGCCACGGACATAAAAGATGTTTCACAGGTGCCTGAGACTCGTTCCCCACCAGCCGCTGCGGCAGGTCGATACAGATGTCTACCTGCCACTCGGAATGTTTACCTGCCACTGCTGAAACCAATGCACAGCCACTGCTGCTCCTGCTGTGACTCCGAGGACATCAACGGCATAGTTGCCCTCCGGCGCTCTCCTGCCCACATCATTCTCAATGTCAAAACCCAACCATTCAAGCTATTCCCCCTTTTTCCTAAAGTCTATTTTTCACTAAATGACCTTTTTTATTTTAATGATCCTTGCTTCCACTAATCGCTCACAGTCAGGAAACACATTTTGCTTCGCTCATTGTGGTCTGGCGTTGCATAAAAGACATTTGCTTTGGTTTAGGATTGGCAGCAACGTGCACTGCAAAAAAATGTCGTGTCATCCAGAACACAAACAAAATCAGAGGTTTGAACGGGGATCCCACGTGTCCTGGAACACATTTTTATTCCCAGTGAAATGTCCTGGAAAATCTAGTGCTGTCCTGGAAATGTATTTCAACATTCTCCTATTTTCCTTTTTAGTTGAGAATGAACAACAAGGCGATCGATCAGAGCTCCCCAAAACATATAAAGAGTTGTGTTCAGCATCATATTAACGAGCAAAGGGCAGTTTATGGACCAGGGTGTTTTTAAATAGGCTGTTATGTTGTGGTCACGCCCCCAAGTCACGTCACATGGTAGCACATGCAGGCTGGATAATAATCTAAGTTACATCATCCACCAAATATAAATATAAGTCACTGATGGCAAGTAACTGTGGTAGTTTTTATTATATTTTTCTATGATTTTTGTCATAAGAGTGTCAGATTTCCATATAGAGGAATATATTCGTGTCATACCAGCTAGATCATCACTGAAAATGTCCTGGATAGATCCTATGAAAAATCCTCCAAAAAAATGCTGTTTGAAGAAGCGTGCTTTTATTTATTTTTATGAATCGTTGTACATATTTCCACTCCTTCTGGAATGCGCACATGCTTGTCTGATCATTGTCCACCTGCTGTGAACAGCTCTGCAGCTCTCCCATGTCCCATAGGGAGATAGCAGGAGTCACTTCCTAGAATGAGAAAGTAAATATGAGGCTCGGGACGGCCTTTGCGGCCCCGAAATGCTCGATTAAAAAAAAAAAAAAACAGACCCAGGACCCGTTTCATAGTTAGAACGATCGTTTTATTTTGCCTCATGAAAAGATGGGCTTTTACATCAAGGTCAGCGCATTAGTCTTTAATTTCCGTGTTTTGGGGTGACCTGTTTTTTTATGAAGCTTTAAAAACCTCTCTGGTTGTGTTCATCTTTTGTGCTTGTTCGGGTTGCCATGGGATTTCCCATAATACATTTTTGCTGAACCTCATTAACGAGTTTTCATTGTCAGTTTTGCAAACATTAAATATCCAGCACAGCTCTTTTTCCTGGAAAAATCAAGCCTGAGGGTAAAATAAATAAATGAATGTGCTGTGCCCCGGGACCAGACCATGTCAAAACTGTTATTCTGTCACTCTCCTGCCTCTCGCGTCATGTCTGCGTATCCACTGACTCGTATAGAACACCATCATGCTGGGAGGGACCGCCACTGCCCCGGGACATTCGCTGGGAACGCCCACTCCGGTGCAGCCGGGTTCTGCAGCCACAGTCGTGACACAGAGGGCAGCTGGGACCCATGTCGCTCCAACAGCTGTCTCAGCTGTAAGAGAGAAGTACAAACCTTGAATGCTTTTGTCTTTTTTGTAATCTTTCAAAACTAAATGTACAGCTGCGTAGTCATTATAAGGCTAATTTTTTGTAATATTGTGATTCACGTTTCTGCTGTGTGTGTGTGACGTGTGTGTGAGAGACGTGTACGTTGAAGGAAAAATGCCATCTGTGTGTTTTTGTGCTTGCAGGAAACGCTGGAGAATGTGAAGAAGTGTCGAAACTTTCTGTCCACGTTGATCAAGCTGGCGTCCAGTGGAAAGCAGTCCTCTGAGACTACGGCCAACGTCAAGGAGCTGGTCAAGCATCTGCTGGTACATTTCTCTCCTCTATCTCTTTTTTTTTTTTTTGCCATCATCTCTCACCATCTTAAAACTTGGAAAAGTCCTCAGCTTCATACCTTTTTCTGTGATTCCTTCAGGTTGTTTTCTTAACTTTACTTAACTTTTGTTGGTGGGCGGGTTTTGTTCTGATCCATCCTCTGTGTTTTATTGCACAACAGGAAGCGAAGATAGAGCCAGAAGATTTTACCAGCCGGTTGTACCGGGAGCTCAACTCCTCACCACAGCCGTACCTCGTGCCTTTCCTGAAGGTGAGATCAGAGGCAGATATCTGCAGATAGCCTGTAACGTGCAACATTGAGTGTGTACATTCAGAACTTGTTTGATGTGTTCCCCTTGCTCCATTTCACTGCCACATAGATGCATATAAATGCAAACTCCACACAGAAGGGCCGTCCTTACCCGGGATCGAACCCTGTCGCCTCCTGCTGTGGGCTGCTAGCTACTACACCACTGTGCAGCCCACCAAAAATGTGTTTCCCCCTTTTTTAGATCATTGTTGTGGTTCGGCCTCATCACTCTGCTCCCAACCAGGGTTTAACCAGCTCCCCATCGATACCTATGGGTTCATGTCGCTTACTATTTCGGGGCATATTATTATTATTATTACATTATATTTAATTTAGCTGACGCTTTTATCCAAAGCGACTTACATTTTTGCTCGATACACCGGCGTAGACACAGCAACGGGGAGCAATTAGGGGTTAAGTGTGTTGCTCAAGGACACCTCGACGTGGACTCGTGGAGCCGGGACTCAAACCACCAATCCTCTGATTTTAAAGACGGGCACGCTAACCACTGAGTCACAGTTGACCACTTATGTATTGAAACATCAGAATCTGAACCATTTATTGCGACGTAAGTTTTCACATACAAGGAATGTATCATGGCGGGTGGTGCATGACATTAAACAATAAACACAGTGCAAGAAATAGGAGCATGTTACATTTACAATTCAAGTGTATTTCAATTTAAATGTGTAGGATGAAGGGATGTGCAGGGGAGTGACCGGTAGGGAGGTGTACGTCAGTGGGGTCCCAGACATCGGCCCACATTTCCCCTTTCCCCCCTAAAGAGACACATCTGTCGTGTGTGGAAGCGGTTGAGTCACTTTGCCCTGTGTCTGCCTGCAGAGGAGTCTCCCAGCACTGCGTCAGATGACCCCTGACCCAGAGGCCTTCATCCAGCAGAGCCTGCTGCCTCTGCCCAGCAACACGGCCGTCGCCGCCTCCACGGCCCTCACCGCCGTGATGCTGCGACCGCCCGTCTCCACGGCAACCACTACGGCCGCCGGCACTGCCGCGACCAAAACCACGGTTATCAGCGTCACTCAGACGCCTCACAGTAAACCCGGACTGGTAATTTAGCACCGACTGGATCTTTACTGTTTTTTAACTTTTATTCTTGTCTGTGCCTATTATTCCGTTTCTAATTTTATTTTTGTGCACAGGTGGTGCCCCAGCAACACGGGACGATGGTGAGGCCACAGGTGACGCTGGCTCAGTCTCCCATGGTAACACTCAGACAACCTCACAGCCGCATCATTGTGGGCCATCCGCAGGTGGTCAAACAGATACCGACAGGTGCGTGTTTCAAAGTCACCTGCTCTCCTTTTATTTCTTCTACAAGGTGAACTGAATATGCAGCTGGTTCCCTCCCAGTCCGTCTATAATTGATCTTTCACCCATTTGGGCTGCCACCTTGTGGAGACTGTCTGTAATTGCAGAATACTAAACTGCACAATAACACATTTATTATTGTGTTATAAAACTTTACTTTACACTTGTCACTTTCACATAATCACTTCATTCCGTGCACTTTATTTTAATTTAATTTTAACTTCATTTTTATATTCCGTAGTTTTAATTGTAAATACTCAGTAGACCCAATTGTAAATATTCATGCTCCTTTTTTCTTGCACTCTGTTTTATGTTTATCGTTAAATGTTTATTGTTAAATGTCATGCACCTTCCGCCAGGACAAATTCCTTGTATGTGCAAATAAATGGTTTCTGATTCTGATTTGATTCCTCAAAAGAACAGAGTTTAGATTCTGTCATAGTGCACGTTTTGCACAATTTGAGCTGTAATTACAATTCATGATGTTTCCGTGTGTCTCCACTAAACGCAGCAATGAAGCAGACGTTGGCTCCGGGGGCAAGAGGAGTGCAAGTGCTCAGTCAGGCCTCTTTCGCTGCTGCTCAGAGGAATAAGCTGAAGGAAGCCGGAGGGGGAACCTTCAGGTTAGTGACTCGTTCAAATAAATATCCCCAGTGTCTCTTAAATACTGGTCTCTAAATATTCAGTTTAAGGGGACCCGCGTTTCAATACGGCACCATGTCAGCAGTTAGCATATTTATAGTCTAGTTGAATCTCGCCCCCTTTAAAGTTTCAGGCTGTGAAAAAACATTTTCTTATAATAGGCGGTAAGCAGGGATATGATAAAGTCCCCATAGTTGGGCATTGTGCATTATTCATAAGGGGAAATAAGCTATGGAAAAGCCCTGCAGAAATGAAACAAACAAACCGGTGGAGAATGCACCGTGCAAGATTCAGTCAATTTTATTGGAAACTAGGACAAAGGAATCCGCAGCTTATGAAAGACTAAAAAGAGGAACGTCACCAGTGTGGAACCACACGCTTATACATGCGTGTCCAGAGTGTTTTGGTCTTTTGTGTGAAATGAATAATTCAGTTTAAGAACAGTGGATTTGAAAAGTCTCTTCCTGTTGACTTGGTTTCTGTTCATATTTTACCACCTGCGTGTTATTTAATGATGAATTGATTAGCGCGCTCACACATTTGCTCATTAATGCAGTCATTATTGTAATTAATTACCTCATAGGCATAACCGTTTATGGGTAATATATCACAGTAGTTATACCTTTTCTGTCACAGTCGCATAAAAGTGAACATTTATCTGCATTTTCAAAGGGAGTAAATCTTAAATGTCACAGAGAGGTAGGTTTGTCTTGCAGACAGCTGTCAATGATAATAAATACAGATACAGATAGGATTTATTACAGGGCTGTTGTATCCCATTGAGTCAGGCCGTACAGGTGTAACTGATGGACTGGTTAAATGCTGTGAATTAGTGAGCATAAAATAGTGATTAAGAGCCCATGAATTTCTGTCGTCAATAAATCAATCAGTCAAACTTTAATTTGATCTCACTTTTCAAACAAATCAAATGCACCTCAAAATGCTTTTAATGCGAATTACAAAACTTTTCATGTTTTTCAAAAATAGGAAAATGGGAGCAAGCAAATATGGGAATAATCAAATTCTACACATAATTGCCATAGAGGCTTACATTTGTGTGTTATGCTGTCATATATGAGCTGCCCTTATGGTTCCATATGTGATGCTGTTTGGTCCGATCCGGTAATTCGGGTGCATTATGAATTATCTTCCTATTTACTTTTTTACAACAGGAGCCATAATTAAAACTCTTGAAATTATATAGTATTTTAGTAGTTTTTTACACAAAAAGGTGTAGATTGTGTCACTGTTCATGTCTGACTCGCCACTTTTTTTAAATTCCCTCCAGGGATGACGACGATATCAACGACGTGGCCTCCATGGCAGGAGTCAACTTGTCGGAGGAGAGCGACCGTATCTTAGCAACCAACTCTGAGCTCGTTGGCACGGTGACTCGATCCTGTAAGGACGAGGCCTTCCTCGCCACCTCTCTGCTCACCCGCAGAGCTCTGGAGATCGGTGAGACACATAAACTTAAGATTACATTTTAAAGGTCGATGCTGCTCGACTAAATCTTTATCTAAATGTCTAAATCTTTATCTAAATGTCTAAATCTTTATCCACGCTTCCTCCTCGTTGTGACAGGTAAGAAGTTCGGCGTCACCGAGCTGGGCGCCGACGTGATCAACTTCATTTCCCACGCTGCAAAGCAGCGGCTGCAGAACCTGCTGGAAAAAGTGTCTCAAGTGGCGCTGCAGAAAAACACGACCTTCAAGGTGATTTAACGATTACGCCAACTTCAGAGCCGCACGCTTACATTTTAACGTTTGCACCTTTTCACCGCCTTACCTGCGACACCTCGCTCCGTTTCGACCCTCCAGGAGGACGTGCGGTGCGAGCAGGTCGACGACGTGCGAACCCAGCTCAGGTACTTCGAGCAGCTGGATCAGATGGAGAAGCAACGGAAGGAAGAGCAGGAGAGGGAGATCCTCCTGAAGGCCGCCAAGGTAACGATACACAAATGTATGAAATGACATCATCGACGGGGAAGGACGAGTGATCTTGGCTCGGTGGCATTAGTGTGTATTTCCTCTGCCGATAACAGCGAATGACTAAAACAACGGATTGAATGAATTGACTGTGTTGACATGTTAAAATGTCCCTTACCTCACCGCAGTCTCGGTCGCGGCAAGAAGACCCCGAGCAGCTCCGACTGAAGCAGAAGGCCAAAGAGGCAAGTAAACGCTATTACCACACGCGACTTTTTCCGCCTTCTTTGCAAAAGCTTTCTCGACGAGTCCGGCCCGGTGGACTCACGTGTGCGTGGTTGCTCGTGTTGCAGATGCAGCAGCTGGAGCTGGCCCAGATCAGGCAGAGAGAGGCCAACCTCACGGCGCTGGCGGCAATCGGACCGAGAAAAAAGCGGAAAATGGACTCTCCTGTCCGGGGCGCCAGTGCAGAGGTGAGGAACGTGGAACCGTTTGTGCGTGTTTTGAATTATTTCCAGATCTGCGAAACAATAAGACTAAAATGTGTTTCCTGTGTGCGCCGCCCCTCCAGGGTTCAGGGTCGGGCCCCTCCCAGCCGGGAGGCTCCGGCGGAGCGGGCTCCAGACAGTTCATGCGACAGCGCATCACCAGAGTCAACCTCAGGGACCTGCTCTTCTGCCTGGAGAATGAACGAGAGACCAGTCACTCTCAGCTGCTCTATAAAGGCTTCCTCAAATAGCACCAGCATTGAAATAACTAGTCTCGCTCAGTGGCATTAAGGAAGCGGAGTCGGCTCAGACTCTTTCTGCCGGTACTGTTTTTTTTTTCTTCTTCTTTGATCGCCCTCTGCTGAATGATGAGTCGTCTATCGGTGGGAAGAGAATGATCTGGAACACCGAGGAGACGTCGTCTTTATATATATAAAAAAAAAAAA
Source organism: Myoxocephalus aenaeus (assembly GCA_038501785.1). NCBI lineage: Eukaryota > Metazoa > Chordata > Actinopteri > Perciformes > Cottidae > Myoxocephalus > Myoxocephalus aenaeus. The sequence goes on along the minus strand of JBAMJR010000141.1, from coordinate 1,956,506 downwards.
AAAAAAGCTCTTCAGACCCAACCACACTTCAGTCATGCACTGCCTCATGCTGCACAACAAGGACGGAAAACACAGTCTTTTAACCGAACGGACCCCGAAAGCCCTCGTCGGCGTCACGGCGGCCATGTTGTAGCAGCGAATCTCTGCGAAGCGGGTTTCCGTTTCAGACGGCCCGATTTTTACAGGACTGCAGTAACGCAAACACAAATTTATCACATTTCTACGATATTTTAGTACAGTTTTAAAGCCCGTGGATTGTTTTCCAGAGACTAATCTCGACGAAGCCTTGTCATCTGCTGAGTTGCCTTCTTAACAAATTAAGCCATACGGATTAGAATGTGTTGATCAGCTTCAGTATCTTCATCTAGCCAGCGGTTCTCTCGGGGTTTGTCGGACGTGCGCTTTGATGTTTCGTTGTGACGCTTTCTCCGTTTCGTCTTGGCTCGATTTGGGAAAAACAGGAAGTGACGGTTCATGTGTCACGCGCTGTGCACGACGGTGTGTTTGAAACATCGTTTTTACGCAGACACAGTGGCTGACGGCTACAATCCCACCTTTTTTTATTCAGATTCTAGCACATTTACTACACAAACATGCATGTGCTTTACATTTCACATTCCTATCGATCATTTCTGAAGCTCACCGTCTGCAGTTTTCATTCATTTCTTAAAAGGCGATATAGAATTTGAATTAAAGGAACAGTACCCTCCATCGCAGTGAACAACAGCTCCAAAGTAATTGTTGTTCTCCACTTTATCGCTGCACACATTGATTTCAAAAGCCTGCAGATTATCTGGTGTTGAAGCTCTTTGTCCGCTCATTTAGAAGATCCAAGAATAGTGAATTATTGACATTATGAAAACAATCGCGTGGAATGGGCTCCTGAATGATGTCACAGAAGAAGCTCTCACGCCGTTTCTCTTCCCTTCATAAATGTCACCCAGCTGCAGACTTTCCAAGTAAGAGTGCGTAATGTGCAAGTAAGCTTTGACTAAAATGTTTTTGGGCACGTTGTTCACTGTGATGGAACTCAAGCTCATTTCAGTCTTTGCTTTTTGTCCCATTTTTATAAAAAAAAATAAAATAAAAAAAAAGGAGATATGGCTGGCTAAATGAATAAAAGACTAGAAACTAGAATGATGTAATCGGAGAATGAAGTGGTTTTTAGCAGTGTAAAGTATCCAGGCTGCGTAGCTCATGGACTATAATGTGAACTTTAAATAATTGAGGTTGGAGAAATTAATCCCAATAATATTATTGATTGCAGTCATTTAAATCACACACTTTCCTCAAAGCTGTATGTCGACATTTTTTTAATATTTATGAATAAAGGAGGGTGTTCATGTTGCGTAAACGTGGGCGGGACTTGCAGAACGAGGGCTGCACTTTGACTGATCACTTTTCTAAATTTAGTCGACGCCCACTTTATAACGTTTTGTATTTTTAGCGCACATACTAATATTGGTCTTTCTACCTTTTTGTCATTTTATGAGAGAATGTTTATTGGCAGATTTTTATTACCGTGTATATTTAAGTTTGCTGTTTGTAGGTTTATCAGTTGACGACTTCAAATTGGGCAAATTTGTCTTATTTCCCATGTCAGCAGACGTGAAAAATACGACAAATATATGATACCTTCTTGCCAATATCTTGTACATTTTGCACAGCCACTTGTTTATATGTAAATATCTGAATTAAAAACAAAAAAAAATGTTTTTAACTGCTATTTTATAATGAGTTGAAAGAGAATGATCTCTATTAAAACAAAAACAACAACAAATATCTTGAGTGTGTCTGTTATTGTTGCCGGTTCCGTCTTTCAGGTCGTTCACATTGAAGAGTTAAGAAGCGTCCAGACAGCAGTACAATTAAATTAGAAAGTGTCTAAAGGCCCCAAGTAGAAGGAGAACAACAGCGATGATTATAATCAGTCCTACATAGTAAAACCAGCTCAGCCATAAAGCACAATATATGAGCATTTTGTATTTGTAAAGAAAAAATACTTTTACTGCAACTCAACCGTATTCCCTGATTGTTTGAAGGAATGTTTTGTCCCACGGTGGCTTTTTGCACAGTAATATTCAGCAAAACACTTTTTAAGAGATATGCAAAGTGCTCCGAGAGAAGCAAGCGGCCAGAATGTGCTAAAAGATGTTGTTTTCTGTTTTGACGCTCCTCTGAGTGCTGTGTTTTGATTTAACGTGCTTTTATTGACTGGTCCCATCTGCTGCTTTTTAAATCCTGGAATATTTCACCCACAGGATGTCCACGTGTCAATCTCACTCATTTCACACTATGGATAAAACAGAGTTTTTACCCATCCCTTAAACAGTTTTTCAGACTTTTAAATATTCCCATTTTCTGGTTTAAAAAAAACTTTTATAATAATTTTTGACTGGACAGGATGCCGCTGAGAGCACATTTCAATCCCTTCCTTCCTGAAACATTCGCGGTTGTCGGCCCTAAATCATCGTGTCCTTCTTGTCTTATGTTCACAAAAATGGCTTTGCCTATTCCAGGCAATAAAATACTATTTATGGGTTTGGGGATTGAATGAATGAAGCTGTTCATTGTACATTATTCACTTGCTGGTGTGACATTTTATGGATGTGGTATATTTTAAAGTGATCTACTGCACAATTTAAAGGCTTTTTGAGCTCCTTTGGCAATAGTGGTCCATTGATGCAGAGACAGTGCGCATTGGCTCAGAAGCAAGTTCCTCATACAATACAATGTGGACTGGCTTTTCCAGGAGGGAGGGGTAGCAAATTACATTGTTCTCTTGTTACGGTAACAATGTTTTTTTTTTGTTGTGTACTTGTACTTTATCCGTATTTGTTATCATTTTTATCACACGTATTGTATATGGCTATGTATACTGGCCACTGGGGGGACGTCCCAACACTCAACAGACCAATGGTGCATCTCCATCACTCGCCATGCGACGGCCCTCCAGACAGGTGAGTGCAACAACGCGCTTTATCATCGGCACCGTGCACGAGGGAGTGGGTCAGCTTTGCTTGACAAGGCGGTGTTATAAAGGCGTTTCTATAAAGTGCAGCTCTGTCTTTTTTTCTGTTTTTCTGTGTGTTTGTGGCCGCAGCCGCGGTGGTGTTTATGTTGTCTTCTACCTCTCTGTGCTGTCTGCTCTGGTGATGATTTAGGGGCCGCTCGCATGTCTTGTTTCATCGTTGTCGATGTGAAGGCGTGAGCAGTCCCTTATTCAGCTGGTGATTCTATCAGAAGTGTCAGGTGTTTCTTGTTGTGAACAATTTTGAGGTACTTATACTTCACTTTCCATCGTGTGCCTCTATACTTCTACTCCACTACAATTCAAAGTGTTTGTGTTAATCCATCACAGTCATTTGATACCTTTCGTTACTTTGCAGATTCATATTAATACGACAAAATGTAATGAACAAGTAACTTACGATGTATTATTATAGATGAAGATGAGACTTAATTGATTCTTTAGTGAAATTCACATGCACATTCGCTCCACCTTTACCAGCTGCAACGTAGAAGCAACGTACTAATTAATGCGTCAATATATCTTTGTATAACGCGATAAAGAACATTGTTCGCATAAAGTACTTTTACTTTTGGTACTCAACATATATTTCAACGATACCACTTTTTATATAACTTTTTGAATGCAGGATTTGTACTAGTATTTATACACTGTGGTAATAATGATAAACAACATGGTTGATATAATCACCTTTCATCCAGGGGGAGTGCCGTTCCAGTCCCAAAACATTTGTAAGAATTGTTTTAACTGTATGCATGACTGAAAACACGTCTCTTGAAACTGGACCCCTATCAGAAAATCAAAAATTGCAAATCTAGAAACTGATGTTTTAAAGAGATAAAGGTCAATATCAAATCTCCCGGTTTTACATAAGATACTGGAAGGGTTGTTTTTAACCAAACTGGTTCAGGGCCAATCACAGCCCTCACCGAAGTTGTCCTAAAATATCAGTAAAATGTCAGAGTGCTTCTTCCCTCACTGTACGGCTGTCCACATTGTTGTTGTTTGTGGCTTTTCGAGCAGAAGTCCAAACCTCATTTCGTTGGGTCTGTTGACAGCCTTAAAGAAAAGCCTGTGCTTCATCAGGACACTGAGCAGATCTCTGGTCAGTGCAGAAAGCAGCTCTGGAGGAGCGTAGCGGATCGGCTCCACAGGGGGGCGCTGTCGCACCACCTGAGAACCCAACACATTCACGTCTGACTGAACATGTGTCACCTGTCACCGTCGCTTGAATGACCTGGGCACATGTGTCTGTTATCACCATATGCCAGAAACGTGGAAAATACTCAAGTCCTATCCATTAAAACAGTTATTTATTCTACTGCTTGCAAGGAGGCCAGTTACTATATGATGTTAAGTTGCTTTATGATATATTTTCAGAGGATCTCATACACAGACCCCCGCACACACAGATGGACCTCTACGTTAGGGATCACATCACCGACGCACTTTCTCGTATTCCACCAGATTTGGTGGATTTGAGGCTTAGAAAGTTGTTTGTTCTGCTCCCTCTGCAGACAAGGTATCTCATGCCTGTAGTCGCCCAAACCGTTGTCTTCGTTGTCTCGATATCGAGGCATCGGCAGCCTTCTAAATCTTCTCCAATATGAGTTGTCAGGCCATATTTACTTATGTTACTCTGGGACAGCAAACCCAATTCCACTGTTTGATTTTGCATAATGAGATGCTGCAGGCTGCTCACAGGATAATGTTTTTGAGTGACAGCGAGGAAGATGAGTGAATACATTTCACACATTTGGTTGTTTTCTGGAAGTGCAGTTTACGCCAGTCAAAGCGTGGCAAGAGAGACTTCGTTGAGTCCCGGTAACACTTGCACGGGGTTTTGAACATATAGCGCTCATTATAAATGAGTTTCAGACGTTTTTGGGAAGGACAGCTGAAAGTGAAACTCATTGCTTATTATGAATGTCATGGTTCCCACCACATCCACTTCAAACCAGAAGAACAGACCATAACGTATGACGACTACGAGTCCACAGCTCTGAGAGGCGGCACTCAGGTTAGTGCTTTGAGCTCAGCGCTAGCTTCAGCATGCTAACATGCTCGCGGTGATGATGCTAACACGCTCGCGGTGATGATGCTAACATGCACTCGGTGATGATGCTAACATGCATGCGGTGATGATGCTAACACGCACGCGGTGATGATGCTAACATGCACGCGGTGATGATGCTAACATGCTCGCGGTGATGATGCTAACGTGCTGATGTTTGGCATGTGTGATGGTTACCAGTTCACCATCGTAGTTAGCGCTTCAGCATGTTAACATTTGCCAATTAGCTCTGAACACGGAGTAAAGATGAAGGCTAATCGCTTTGCGTGGCAAGACCAAAGGATTGGACAAATTAAAACATTTTGACCTCATAAAGGCGGGACAAGTATACAATGTTGAGACATTTAAAACGTCTAACGTGAGCCTGCAGGTGGCGCTGGAGCAAAAAGTCACTGTGAAACATCCTCTGGGGACCATGAACGCCATTACCAAAGTCTAATATCGGACCAACATTGCCGTCCTTAGAGCCACACTGCTACCACGGTTGAACATATCTAATGTGAAGCAATAGTGTTCATGTTGAAACCCAGAGCTCACGTCACGATTCTGGGAAATAAATACAAACCCTGCAGACAAACTATTTGTACGAATGATCAAAGTTGAGTTTTTTTTAAGCGATCATGCTTTGGTCACTTCCCCTCGCTGCTCAGCTGTGTTTTAGCGGAGCATAATCCAAAAATAATACTTATAATAATAATAAATGTGGTTTGCCACTGTTGAACTGTTGGTAATCGGAACAGAGGGATGAATATCCCCTACAGTCCAAATGAAAAGATGCATAACTCGGCATGAGTTAAAAAGAATCACTTCAGGTTCAATGCCATGTGTTCGCTTTTCCTTCTGACATGTATCTGCTGGAGGATTTCAGGATTATGCCTTTACGTCTGTCAGCCGCCCCGATTGTTGAACTCTGCTCCGGAGGAAGGGGTTTCATGCCCTGTAAATACAATAAATAAAGAATAAATAAAAAGACAACATAGACAATAATCCAATAGGAGCTAACGGATTAGAAAGTAAACCCTGTGCAAAATGTGTTGACCAGATAACAAGATGGCCGTCTTTCAAAACTCTAATACTGTAAAGTTGTACTGTTTTTGTTACAGCAGCATCCAACATCCCAATAGCAACATGTCCTCCAAGATGCACCTTTGACATTTTGAAACTCAGCACAGTGAGCTGGAAGGACCTTGAGAGATTAGAAGTACTAAGACCAGTATGTTTAAATACACCAGCCCATCGGATTTAAAGGCAGATGAATACAACCTAAACTGACGTCGGTATTTTTTATGAAACGCAAAGATTTTAATGTCCACGTTTTCTGCTCAATTAATGGACTCCAGACGGGATGTTCTCTCCGTGCTTAACTTGCATATCATCTTAAACTGAGGCTTGAATATTAAATAAGAATTGATTTAGATTACAATAAAACTGGAATCAAAAAGAATGAATACTAGTTTATTTGTAGCCTTGCAGTTACTAAATGAGTTATGTCCCTTGATGTGATATTACACTGGGAAGCATACATACAGAAGACAACAAAGAACAGTAAAATGTTTCTGCATATGCATCCAAAGATTCCTGATATACAGAAGAAAGTCTGAAAATATCTCAAATCGAAATTGGACGTTGATGCGTTGAAAATGAAAAAGATAGATGTCAAGATTATATATTATCTCGCTGGATCAGAAATGTCTGTTTGATTTCCAAGTTAATAAATCAGTTGGAGAAAAAAAAAGCCGTCTTGACATTCTGTAGCTGTCAGATCCGAAAGGTTTGGTTTGAGATTATAATGAGAAACATTTAAGCTTTTAAATACTTGCACAGTTTGCTACTTTCCCCCAGCTGTGTGTGTGTGTGTGTGTGTGTGTGTGTGTGTGTGTGTGTGTGTGTGTGTGTGTGTGTGTGTGTGTGTGTGTGTGTGTGTGTGTGTGTGTCAGACTCAATGTAGACAAAAAGTTTATTTTAAAGTTTTCCTGCGATCTCATATCAAACATAATTATCAGATCTATTAATAGTGCATCTATAATATTTTAAAGCTCTACATGATCTGCAAGCATTGATGTACTGTCTATGCTTTTCTCTTGACAAAAATAACTGTTTTAGGCCAGCTGTTCCTTTCCAGAGGTGATTGACTGGTTGGAGTGGTTTTACTGGCTGCTGATTGCTGGACTCACCAGTGATTGACTTGGCAGCCGCGCAGGAGGCGGGTTCCCAAATCCCATTTCTTCTCCAAAAGGTCAGGCCGAGCCCGCGCTGGAAAGGAAACGTCGCGGCTGTAAATCAATCCGGGGCTGGACAACCTTTCATCGCCGACAATAACGTTGCGATTCTGAGCGATCGCCGGCATCCCATGATGCATTTGTCTTTGTCGGGGCGGGCGCGGTTAACCGGAGGCTTCCTGAACACGTCACGTGATGCAGCTTTCCCACAGTTATTCATGTAGTCCAGTGATCACTCAAAAACCAATGCGTTGGCAGCACGTGTCCTCTGTGCCACGACAAGAATCCTTCTGCATCATCACAGCACCAAATGTTCCTGCTGGTGTTTTTCTGCATTTTGTTTTACATTTTTGAATATGGATTTCCATTACTCAGCTCATTTCTGAAAGCGAAGAGACCGAAGAAAGAAGGTCCCTCGGGGGCCCGAAGGAAACAACCTCCGCCTGCATCCTCTGCGCATAATTGAACAAAATTAGCTACGAGCAGCTGCTACCTGTTAAAATGACCCGCTTTCGTTTTTATGGCCGCGGACAAGAGGTCTGAAAGCATCTGCACGCTACAGCTGTCAAGCCGTTCTGATTAGCTCTCGCCGATTCCTGCTTTCAATATATCATGACAAACATAATTACCTCAACATCTCTTTTTATGGATTCTACAAATCGCCGGGCGCACAGAGCGTGCCAAGTGTCCATAAATTACAGCCACGGTCGACCGGTGGCCGGCCGGTCCACTCGGCTGCGTGGAGTTTGTCAAAGCACTTTCTTTTAAAGTGGCAATCCTTCAGATTTGAGTCCGGGTTGATTTTAGATTTCTATTTGAGTAAAAACAATAGATTTGTGCTCAGAGGTTAGCAGTGGGACGTATTGATACCATACTGGTATGCTATTTTTCTGATTTTTTTCTTTGTTTGTATGCAATGTTTAAAAACTGTAATACAGCATTTGTTTCCCACGTACATATCACCACAGACACCCAGATCGTAATACTGTAAATATATAAATATTGCGATAGTCACCATTGTGTTGCCTCCTGCAGCGGTAGATAATTACTTTTATTTTAATAAATGTCATTGAGATTGCCACTTTAAGAGAAAGGTCTTTAATGCAACAGTGAGTGAAAGCCTAATGCTGTTTCACTTAAAACATAAAGTTGAGAGTGTAATTATTGTAGAAGTAAATGGACCTCGCGGACCCCCTGCTACGTCTCATTGTTGGTTCCACCTCTTGCAACCCACAGGAAGTGGAGCGAGAACCCCGGCTGTGACTTTGCTTCTTCCACTCACCGAGCCGAGTAAGTTCAAGAATGAAACCTCGGGCAATAATGGCCATTTATAAAGTTTAAGCATTCCACGGGAGACGTTAAGTGGCTGTAAAAGTATATCCGTACAGGTTAATTGCCTTAAAGTAGCCAGCAGAAGTGACCTGATGAAGGGTTTTAAACATAAGTGTCCCCTGAAGGTGCACATTCCACACGCCATTATCTGAAAGAGTAAGAAAAGAAAGGAAATAAAGAGCGTTCAAGTCGTTTGTTGAGGTCATAGATCACCTGAAGTCCTGATTAAATAGTTAAGATGTAAAGCATTATACAGTATGTGTCATCTAGGAGACAAGAAAATAACATGACTTTAGGCTGAAAATCATTTATATTTTATGTTATCAATTCACCAAATGACAAAAGTGTAACGTGAGAATCATATTTATCGCAAAATAGCTCATTGTGTTGGTCTTAAAACTTTTTTTGTTAGCTCACTCACTTATAAGCTTCATTTCCAGACACACACTAGCTGGTTTCAGTGGAAAAGTACTTGCCCAGCACTACTGTACTGGTCATACAGAAATGTTGTAATATGTCAAACACCAACGTACTGGTACAGTTAAGATGTTGCAGCTGATTTGACCACAGAGAGCCGAGTGTCTGCTGAGTTGATTGCTAGATGGAGGTTATCACACACTTTGGGCTGCATTCCCAAACAACCCGACTCAGAGAAGACGGGACCCCGGTGCGACCGGGGGTCGTTACCGGCCTCACAACGGCGGACAAGAGGTCTGCAGACCGGCTCCCGTTACCGGCCTCACCCCGCCCCTCTTCGCTTGCCGCTACTGAGGGAATCCTTTTTCTTTTCCATTAAAATATGCTTAAATTCAACGGGAAAGCAAGAAAACAATAACACAAACACACGATTATAAGCGTATTTGTAATACGTCAAACACAAACATAAAAACAATAAAACAAGAATACGTGATAATCAACGTATACGTGAATCAACGTATTTGTAATACGTCAAACACAAACATAATCAGGGAGGAGATACGTTTCTGATCAAACGTAATTGAGAATGCGTATTCGTTCTGGGGGAACGTAATTTTTTATGACTTTTGGGGACATTACATTGACTTACATTCATTTCCTGGATACTTTCCTAACCGTAACCATAACTGCTGCCAGTCTAATTACATTACATTACATTTAATTTAGCTGACACTTTTATCCAAAGAGACTTACAATAAGTGCATTCAACCATAAGTACAAACTCAGAACAACAGGAATCAAGAAAGTACAATTTATTCAAGAAGTTAAACTACAAAGTGCAATAAGTAAGTGCCATTTAAGTGCTATAAAGTGCTATAAAGTGCTACTTTCTCTAATCCTAACCTTTACAGGAATCGTAACCTAAACCTCACCACCCCAACCTTTAACCAAGTCCAATAGGATTTATGTTTTATGGGGACATGCATTTAGTCCCCATAAAGAAGGCGAGTCACCATAATGTGACTTAATGAAATCAGATTTATGTCCCAACAACTTTTATATATACCCTGGTGAATGCAGAGTACATATCCATCTACCTATTCTTCATTAAATCTGTATTATAGCTACAACTTCTGTCGTAGTTTACTAATTTCCTAAGATAAGATGTAAACAAATCATTCTTACACAAACAAAACACGCACCCGAAGCTGCTGGTTAGTTTTTTTTTATGGTTATAAAGGGATGCAAACGTGAAATTTATAGTCAGTTTCTCCCAGGAGCAGAGCAGCACCAGACAGTAATTGATTTGTAATTTAGAAGTGTATTATAGCTGCATGTGTATGTTTAATATGTCCACTTATCATTTGAACTAATGATACTCACTGTTTCCTTGGGAGCCATAGGGAAGCTCTGCAATAAATGAGGGGAATCTTTTAAACAGATTTAGTGCAGCGAGCTTCTCCCAATGAAAATACAGCACATTATGCAGTGAGGGAAATGATATCTCATGTTCGAGGCATCTCAGTTCATCCTGTTGATTATGCAGTGCAGTGCACCAATCAACAGGTGACCTTTTACAGTCATAAACACAGCGATCTGTACATCTTCAGCAGTCGGGGAGAAGCGGAGAGGATCGGTTATCTACAGATTGCCTCGTTTGTGCAGAATGGAGATTTGGAAAATAGATATCTTTTTGGACAAAAACCCTGCTGAGAACTTTCAGTCCTAGCGGCTGCAGTGATTATACAAACCATCATGCGGTTTTTGTTAAAGCAGCTCAGAAGTAACATAAAGCAAGCCAAAGGAAGATAGAGACTCAATTAGCTGAGTCCCCCGTACGGGGAGACTGTAAACTCTTGAGACCTCGTCTTGTATGGAAATGAAGAAAATGGAAGATTTGGAACTGAGCAAGAGAGGACGAAGGGGATTGGAACGTAAGACATTTCACACCCAGTAAAACAATATGATTTTTTTTCCCTTCTCTTCTCCTGGCAAGGGTTTTCTCAGCCTGCTACTTCTCCAACTCCCAATACTGTGACTTCAGATTCATATTTTAGATTTTAGTCATGGAAGCGAAGCGTTTATTTTTGTCAGTCCACTTTTTTTTTTTGGAGAACATTTGAATGAGGGAATGAATCGGATGTAAATTGCTTATTTCTGATGAAAAGATATCAGAAGATTGCAAAAAAAAAACCTATCTAAATGCTGCTGCTCGTGCTTGTTAAATGTAGTTGATGCAATAATTTTTCCACACACCAAAGCACTCACGGAGCAGGGAGGCGTGTCAAAGCGACGCCTCACGCAGCCGCTCCATCAGGGCCGTATCTGGAAGCTCTGTGTAGGTAAGTACTGGCAGATGGTCGGATCATATTGACTGTGTGTGTGTGTGTGTGAGAGTGATAGATAGCTACTCTGTGAATAGCTGTGGAGCGTAATATGATTTGGATGTCAGAATGGAATCTAAATCAGATTTGGGGCAGTACTATGGGCCCAGAGCTTCACTCCTTTATCTCCGTCCCTCGCCAGCCGTAACGTGGTCAGCTGCAGCTGTCCTCTCCGGGGCGTGGTCTCGCTGACCCGGGAGGAAACATTATCGTCTCCAATCCCGGCTTTTAGATGCCTTTCGTGCCTCTTCTGAAATGGCTCTCATCATATCACAACACTCATCCTACCTGCCAGGCTGTGGTTCCTTCAGAGCGCTCTGGCATGAATCAAATACGGTTTGTTGATGTGATCGGTGGAAAGGTTGGTGTAAACTTCCGGGACGGTTTTGTGGCTTCTCTTGACTGTTTGAACCCGCTCTCATTTTCTCACGAGGGCCGACTTCTCCCCCAGCTGTGCCGTTACTCTCCGGGAGGATTAGACGAGGAGTTCACAGCGGGGCCATCGGGCAATCTGCATACAATAGTCCACCGCGGCTGTGAATAAATCAACGTTGATGTAGGACAATAAAGCCAATGCGGTGCGGCTATTTGTTTATTCTCATTACGCATTCTTATTTGGATCATTCGGAGTGTAAACGCATTAACTGGAGAGGACTCGGAACACAGGCCGTCTCTGTTTCCCTCCGTGTGCTACATCTGGGTCCAGAGGCGGTCCAGCAGTCCACTAAAGCAGCCATTAGATGGATATCCAACCGGACCTGGGCCGTTCCCTCCTTCCCACATCCTCCTCGGTCCCTCACATCCTCCGGCCATCGTAGAGCAAATGAAAGTCACTGATGGAGAATATGAGGAAATGGTATGGATAGATGGATGGCTGGTCTAACGGTGTCTACAGAGCTCCCTCAGGGAATGTATATATATATATATATATATATATATATATATATATATATATATATATATATATATGTCTGAAAAAGTATACTCCCTGATGCTCTTGATAGCTAAAACACGTCTGAATATCAGTTTCTAAGCCGAGATAAAATGTTCAATGTAATTTAAATGGGAAACATCTGGAACGTCAGCTTGATATATAACGTCGACTCTGATGTCGAGGCTTGGTATTCAGACACAATCTCCTCCTCTGACAGTCTCCAAGTTATACATGGATTATGACTTTTGCTTTTTTTACTGATTCGGATTCTTTCTCTGCTGTTTCTAGTGTTTTATCTCAGACACCTAATTACTTAAAGCAAAGCCGTGAGTGAGATATACAAACAAGGATTCTAAGTCTGTTATTTCTCTTGTGTAATGGCGTCTCATACCAGTCGTGTTGTCTGGTTCATCGTCGTGCGAAAGCATGAATTTGGAATTAGAAACTCTGGCAGATGTCGACGCACTGAAGCAACGAGCGAGGATACTGAGGACATGCTTTATGTCATGCATGTGTCTCTCTGTGTACGATACTAGAGCAGTACAGTGCTTAAAACATGGATATCCATCATTTAAATGTAATTACATTCAGAAGAATCCAAACAGTATCTGCTGCTACAGCTTCTTCTCTCCATAAAACTACAAACGTGTTGAATGCATCCTGGTTCATCTGAAGCTCATATGAGGAAGATCAGAAAGCCACGTGTGTTGAGTATAACACATCTGTTTTACTTCTCTTTAGCTTCACCTGAATTTTAGAATTCTTTTCTTTTGCACAGAAAGAGGACCCGTGGATCACTGGCCCTTTAAGAAAGGATCACTTCACGGACAGAAAGCTCAATCACAGTGACCCAAAACGTTCACTGTGCATGCCGGTACTTTATACTGCTCTTAGAAGGAGTACTCTTTCCTTACTTATATACTTCAGGTACATTTGGCTTCTTGAACTTAACATTTTGAGGGCAGGACTTCTATTTTGTGCACTGAGCTATTTCTACTTCCTCTCAAGTAAAGGATCTTCTCCCACCGTTGCAGATATACAACACAGTTAAACCCTCTCAAATGAAAGATAATTACATTTCTGAGCCTCTCGCTTTATGAATGTTTATCTCGTGGAGTCTTCTGGCGAGATGAGATCATTTTGAGGGGGTTTCAAGTGGTTTTATTGGAGAGGATAAATAATGGGAATCAAACACACATTCAAAATTAGACCCTACACATTGTTTTTTCTTTAAAACGAAAAGTGAAGTGAGTGGAGATACAGTGGAGTATTGTCTACCTGAGCAGAGAATGAAGTCACTCTCTCTTTGTGTTTTGTTGAGTTCTCCGAGCGTGTTTCATGGACCGAGATGAGAGTCTGAGAAGTTTACGGTTTTGTTTCATATTTTGCTAAACACATTATTAAATGTCACAATGTTGCAGGGCAGGCTGACCCTCTGTGCTACATTTATGTCAAAAACATTTCAAAGAAAGCAAAGTAATACACATTCATAATAACCCACGTTAATCAGTTTTTCCCCGTATTCTTTCGTGCTTATTTGTGAAACAAGAACATGTGAATTAATTCATATTACCTTCATTTTTTTTTTTTAAATGCAGCCTTTTATACTGAAATGGAAAAATTGATTAGAGCTTTTATGGAGTCTAGCGTCTTGCTAATGCTGACCCGTTCATTCAGCAGATATAAAGCTTTTACAAAATGCAGTTACTGGTGATGTCAGTGACACAGACGTCATGGGGTCAAGTGCACAAAGGGGAGGAAACACGGCACTTAATCTCTCCCGCTCTCGCATTATGTGACGATCTCACCTCGTCTCCGCTTCCCATCGTGTTTGTTTATGCGTTAGTTGCGTCTGTAGTCTGCCTCATCCGAGTGTGAGCGCCGCAGCCAGAATAAAAACCCAACCAGACGGAGATTTCATCCACGCTGACGCTCTGTGTGTTTAATGACAGAGAACCGGGCTTCATGTGAGTCGGGTTCAGGAGACCAGCTGTTCTTCTGTCATTGTAGTTTCTATCAGTGACAAGGAATAGTTTGACTTTTGGGATAATATGCTTTTTCTCTTTCTTGTCTTAGAAGATCAACACTATATTCCTCCCATACGCTGTACGTATGAAGATACAGGCAGGAGACAATTAGCGTGGATTAGCATTAATACCTGAAATGGGGGTGGGGAGGGGGGGGAAACAGATCAAGCTGGTAAAAATAAGTACGGATCAATATCAGTTGTCAACCACCCACATGTGAAAACGCAACGTGGGGGCGGAACCAATAACCATGTGACTGTGAACCGGATTAATCCATCTTGACTCATGAAAAAAAAAAAACTAGAAACATGCACTTTATTAATCCCCTTGGGGAAATTCTTCTCTGCATTTGACCCATCCCTGGATAGGGAGCAGTGGGCAGCCCTGTGAGGCTCATCCTGTCGACCATGGAGGCCGGCTGTTGGGAGCCGGTTTCACTGTATCCTGGTCTTGGTGTAGGTGAGGAGACAGACGTGTGGGTTCATGTGTGAGCGGCGTGTCACAGCACGGCTTATTCTGCCCGCGTGTGCATTGACGTGCTCTGACGGGTCAATCGATGAGGAGGGGATGCGGGCCGCTGTCGGTTCATCGACCTGCTGCGCTAAAGGAGAACACGTGTAGGGTCGTCTCATCCGGCTCCTCGTGCTGCCTCACACCGCCATGTGCCCATTATTTATTTTCTACATTCAGGTTCCTCCTGTTTTTGTTATTTTTACAGCGGCCATTGCTATTATTAAGATTTCAAACACAACTTGAAATGTCAATAAGGAAGTTTTACTGTTCACTTCGGGGTGCAGCGCTCGCGATATACTCAAAAGTACCGGTGGTTCGAGCCCTTAAACTACAAACCATGTCCCAATTTGTTGGCGTTATCTGTTTCATTTGATCTTGTCGTGTTGTGCATTTTATTCTATCTTGTTTACTGTTTCGAATGCTGAGAATTTAAAGATATTCTGACATTTGAGATTTTTGCAAGTTAGGTAATACCTGCAACAATGAAATTGAAGTGGATGCTGTTTCGGAGAGCCAATAAACCTTGGATTATTATAATTAAAAATGCTAAATATAATTGACTAAATTCAAACAACTATTTTTCTTGTGCAGCAACAACAGAGAAAGTTAACCAAACAAACAAAAGGAAAATATTTGCGGTAGCAACTGGACCATTTTAGTTTTTTTTTACAATTGTGTGCACATCTTCTGTAATGGCATCTCCATAAATTCATAGTATAGTATGTAATGAAAAATATAATAAGGACATAGCATAGAATGCCACAAAAAAATGGAAACAAGTTAGGGGTAAAATGCCATAGTATAATATAGTATGTAGTTCAAAAGACAAAAACGTCATAAATTAATAAAAAAATCATCATTTAGTATATAAATATCCAATGAAGTTGTTAATTTATGAGAAAAATACTTTTTTTGTGGGGAAAAAAGAAAAAAACGTTCTATTCTCTGAGTTTATATAGTGGCAAATTTACTAGAAAATGCACACATTTGTGAGATTATAAAATCATAAATCTACGAGAAAAGAAATCCCAAATCTGCTAGATTAAAAAATCATACATAGAAATAACCGCGGTAATGGAAAATAGCTGGTGGTTTGTTAAATGTTTACTTTGCAAGATCAACCTCATCAATCGTGATATATGTACTGAAACATCTATGGTACGTCATAAAATATCCCATAAAAATGTCTTAGAAAGCTCATAAAAACGTCACATTGTAGTGGGTCATAAAACTTCTTCTTTTTGACAAGTCTTGGGAAATGTCCTTGTGTTATAACAATGCTATTTCCTGTATGCAAAATAACATTCATAATATAATGTCATAGAAAAGGTCATAGAAAATATCATAGTATAGTATGTCACAAAAAAGTCACAAAGAATGCTAAAAAAAAATCATAAATATGTCAAAGTATAATATCAGATGATATATATATATATATATATGTATATATATATATATACATATATATATATATATATATATATATATATATATATATATATATATATCACATGATGAAGGCCGGGACACGATCACATGATGAAGGCCGTGACACGATCACATGATGAAGGCCGGGACACGATCACATGATGAAGGCCGGGACACGATCACATGATGAAGGCCGGGACACGATCACATGATGAAGGCTGGGACACGATCACATGATGAAGGCCGGGACACGATCACATGATGAAGGCCGGACACGATCACATGATGAAGGCTGGGACACGATCACATGATGAAGGCTGGGACACGATCACATGATGAAGGCCGGGACACGATCACATGATGAAGGCCGGACACGATCACATGATGAAGGCTGGGACACGATCACATGATGAAGGCCGGGACACGATCACATGATGAAGGCCGGACACGATCACATGATGAAGGCCGGGACACGATCACATGATGAAGGCCGGACACGATCACATGATGAAGGCTGGGACACGATCACATGATGAAGGCTGGGACACGATCACATGATGAAGGCTGGGACACGATCACATGATGAAGGCCGGGACACGATCACATGATGAAGGCCGGACACGATCACATGATGAAGGCTGGGACACGATCACATGATGAAGGCCGGGACACGATCACATGATGAATGCCGGAACACGATCACATGATGAAGGCCGGACACGATCACATGATGAAGGCCGGGACACGATCACATGATGAAGGCCGGGACACGATCACATGATGAAGGCCGGGACACGATCACATGATGAAGGCCGGGACACGATCACATGATGAAGGCCGGACACGATCACATGATGAAGGCCGGGACACGATCACATGATGAAGGCCGGGACACGATCACATGATGAAGGGCTGGGACACGATCACATGATGAAGGCCGGGACACGATCACATGATGAAGGCCGGGACACGATCACATGATGAAGGGCTGGGACACGATCACATGATGAAGGCCGGGACACGATCACATGATGAAGGCCGGGACACGATCACATGATGAAGGCTGGGACACGATCACATGATGAAGGCCGGGACACGATCACATGATGAAGGCTGGGACACGATCACATGATGAAGGGCTGGGACACGATCACATGATGAAGGACGGGACACGATCACATGATGAAGGCCGGGACACGATCACATGATGAAGGCTGGGACACGATCACATGATGAAGGCCGGACACGATCACATGATGAAGGCTGGGACACGATCATATGATGAAGGCTGGGACACGATCGCATGATGAAGGCTGGGACACGATCGCATGATGAAGGCCGGGACACGATCACATGATGAAGGCTGGGACACGATCGCATGATGAAGGCTGGGACACGATCGCATGATGAAGGCCGGGACACGATCACATGATGAAGGCTGGGACACGATCATGATGAAGGCCGGGACACGATCACATGATGAAGGCTGGGACACGATCATGATGAAGGCTGGGACACGATCGCATGATGAAGGCCGGGACACGATCACATGATGAAGGCTGGGACACGATCACATGATGAAGGCTGGGACACGATCGCATGATGAATGCTGGGACACGATCGCATGATGAAGGCTGGGACACGATCACATGACGATCTGGAGCAACGGGTATGACAAAAAAACGTTGTTTTGTTGAATCATTTGTTTATTAAAGAGCTTTTCAATAATTACAGAATTATTATTCTCATCTGAAAATCCAGGACACCTCTGGAAACGGCGGCTGTAGCTCATGGGGCGAGTGGTCGTCCTGAAACCACGAGGTCGCCGGTTCGATCCCCGGTCTCCCCATAGCTTGCATGTGGAAGTGTCCTCGAGCAAGACTCTGAACCCCCAGTTGAGGCTGCCCACTTCTCTTTAAATATTAAGGATGGGTTAAAATGCAGAGAATACGTTTCCCCTTGTGGGACTAATAAGGGATTTAAAATAAAAAACTAATCATTCACCCTCATGTTCTATGATTGCGCTCAAGATACTAAGCCTTTCGGCAAGTGCAGACCAGCTTTTACTCCACGTGTGTTGTTTCCCAATGATATCCAGGGTTCATACACATTCTGACCAATGGATTTCCATGACTTTAAACCAAATTTCCATGACCAAACATTTTGAACATGAAAAAGTGAGAACATTTATTATTTAAACTAACAATGAGAATTCCAAAGCATACAGTAAACCTTAAATGACACAAATGAATGAGAGACAATGGTTTGATTAAAAGAATAAACATTTATATAGATGCCTGTATGTATGCCTGCTTATATTTTGAGCGTCTTTCTTTAAAAAGCATATTAATTATTTCAAGCTCAACGTAAATGAACGTCATGAACACATGAATATAACACATTTACATGACTTTTACAACACTTTTGGAATTGTATTTTTTTCAAGGATTATTCCAGGCCTGGAAATAACCATTTTAAAATTCCATGACTTTTCCAGGTTTTCCATGACCGTAAGAACCCTGGATATCACACGATATCACACAATATCACATGATGTCACATGATGTCACACAATATCACACGATATCACACAATATCACACGATATCACACAATATCACATGATGTCACACAATATCACATGATGTCACACAATATCACATGATGTCACATGAAGTCACATGATGTCACATGATGTCACACAATATCACATGATGTCACACAATATCACACAATATCACATGATGTCACACAATATCACATGATGTCACACAATATCACATGTCACATGATGTCACACAATATCACATGATGTCACACGATGTCACACAATATCACATGATGTCACACAATATCACATGATGTCACACGATGTCACATGATGTCACACAATATCACACAATATCACATGATGTCACACAATATCACATGATGTCACATGATGTCACACAATATCACATGATGTCACACGATATCACATGATGTCACACGATGTCACATGATGTCACATGAAGTCACATGATGTCACACGATGTCACATGATGTCACACAATATCACACAATATCACATGATGTCACACAATATCACATGATGTCACACGATATCACATGATGTCACACAATATCACATGATGTCACATGAAGTCACATGATGTCACATGATGTCACACAATATCACATGATGTCACATGAAGTCACATGATGTCACATGATGTCACACAATATCACATGATGTCACACAATATCACATGATGTCACACAATATCACATGTCACACGATATCACACAATATCACATGATGTCACACAATATCACATGATGTCACACGATATCACATGATGTCACACAATATCACATGATGTCACACAATATCACATGATGTCACATGATGTCACACAATGTCACATGATGTCACATGATGTCACACGATGTCACACGATGTCACATGATGTCACACGATATCACATGATGTCACATGATGTCACACTATATGAAGCCGGGATATCGGCCCTTTTAATCCTCACTGGCAGCCATGGCGGTTAAGGATGTCCGTGGAAGAGAATTATTTCTTTGTGTTTCATTTATTTTCATAGGTTTGATGTGTTTAAGTATGTTTGATGTTTATTGTTGCTGTTGGTCGTTTCCACGTCTGCCTGTGAATGTGTAGCGCTTGTACTGGTCTGCGTGTTACACCCTTGTGTGAGATTAGGACGTTAGGTCTGCGTGGTAATGCTGGTTAGGTTTAAGCTTTAGGTGTGTTTATTGCTTAATGGACTTCCTTTGAGTTTTCCTCACAACTTCTTGTAGTTTCTTATGTTAATTGGGGTTTTATTCACTTTTGTCATTTGTTGCAAAAAATAAAGGAATGCTTATTTTTTTACAACTTTGTCCATTTGCCTTTTTGTCTTGTTACTGGATAGCCATACAAAGGTCACAGTATACTATGGCATAAAAGGTCATAGCATGGCAAAAAACTTCATTGTATAATAGGTCATAAAAAGTCATAATACGGTATGTCATAAAGAAGGTCATGTTATAATATTTCATGAAAACTCGTATGTGTACACACGTGTGTGATGAGGAAATGTTGCTAAATATGAAATTCAATCATCCGCATATTACATGAGCACAAACAGAATCAAATCATTCCCCATGTTGCTCTGTACACTGTACAGGACCTCCATCTTTATTATACTCTATATATACTGCAGGGTCAGGGTGATATTCAAAAGACGCAGAGCTGTCACACTGAACATGATTGAAGCAATATTGTATATATTTGTTCTCGTTATAATGTATCATGACTTATTAATAGGTCTGTACTAAAACCTTTCAGCCAAATCGAAATAGAGCAAACTGTCAGGGACACTCTGTCAGTTAATTTAACAATCTTTGTAACAATCAAAAATAACCACTTTCAAAAAAACAACACGCGGGGTGTGAGGAAATGCATCGCTTGCAAAAATCGTTGCGTGACACAGAAAAGACAGGAGGCACCCGTTCTTATAAGGAGGGGACATTTTTATTTATAACACATGGTGCTGACAGGGAGTCCAGGCTCAGCGTCTATATTACAAGGTCGATCTGCAAGGCTGCGCATTTACTGTACGGTATTTGGAAACCAAGATTGTGGCACTATAAACACACGCTTGAAACAACAGACTCTTTCCCTTCTTTTTTTCTTCTTCTTTCTCTTCATTTTCTTACAAAATGGTACAAACAACAATACAAAATATTTGTGCTGTTGACAATTTACAAAAAAAGTATTTTTGACTCGATAACTGTGCAATCATTTTTTCAGCTTTATTTTTTTTTCTTCTTCTTCTTCTTCTGCTTCTTCTTCTCTCCTCCATTTTGAAACTATGTGAGTATGGTACACCAGAAACCTCAGTCATGCGGGCTGCGACACATTTTTAAAATGTTTGTATGGTTACTGTAATAGAACTCATCTGTCCATTATAAAAAGACACATGCAAAAAAAGCTCCAATTGTACAGGTACATGTTTGCCTAACGTCGTCTGTTTAGCTTCAAGCAAATACTAAATTATGTACACTTGGACTTTGAGCAGTGTCGGGAGAGCTCGTACGAAACTGCCGTCTGTCTGCATTTGTAACTTCTGGCCGTAACAAGCAAAAGTCTGGCGGCGCCCGCAGCAGCCTCCCCTCGTGTGTGTGTGTGTGTGTGTGTGTGTGTGTCCGTGGTCAGGCAGTGTCCCGAGTGAGACTGAGTGTCCTTTAAAGTACCAGCAGTCAGAGAGGCGGGGCCAGGAGACAGTGGTGGACCACAAGCAGTGCAACAGTTCTTCCTTCATTCCACTAATTCTCCTCTCGCTTGAGAACGTCAATAAGACAAGTGGACCGAGTATGTCACGAGTAATGATCAATCATCCTTTAGTCGTCTCCTCCATCGCAAATTGCATTTCAATGGGGAGTCGAGTGTGACCGACTCCGCTGATGATCTGCTGTCACGTGTCACTGCGAGTCATTGATAACATTCAGTATCATAATGGCAATCGTGTCACGTACGTATGTATGACACAGTTATAATTGTCAGTTACCTTGTGTAAAGTGTGTGTGTATGTGTGTGTGTGTGTGTGGGGGCCTTTAGCTATGTTAGGCCCTGAACCAGGTCTGAACATCCTGATCAAAAAAGCATGAGAAAATCATTAAGCGAGTCTTGATGAACGCCGGATGGCCTTCAGGTTCGCCAGCTCTGAACGATGCTGAGACGGCTCATATAATATAGAACACTCACGTATGTACAGTAAGGCCTAGAGGAGTGAGTGTGTGCTAGTATAGACTGTACAAGTTGGTTTGAAGTGGAACCTTCTCACCGCACGAATGAAGCCAAGCTTGAACAGCGGCGTATGGCTGTAAGCTCTCAGAGCATCACACAGATTCTCTTCAAAATGCACATGGCTTTTTGTGGTGAAATATATACCTTTTTGCCAAGTATTCATCGAAAAACAAAACCGGGGGGGGGTGAAAGAAAAAGCAGAGAGACGACACAGACACGGATAACTCGCGTTAACCGAATGTATAAAAATGTTTTCCGTATATACAACATACGTCAGAAATAAATCACAAATATCAGAAAGTAACAGCTGTGTTTATTTTGTGAGGCTGCGGAGCAATCGGATAGATAAGAGTTTATCCGGCAGCGAGCGGGAGAGAAGCTACTCCAATCCTCATGTCTGCTGTGTTTCCTCTCTGAGCTGACGGCTATCCTGAACATCGCAGCTGTCAGTTTCTGCACCATAAGCTGCAATTTGCCACCATTTATGTATTCATCTCAATCAGGAGATTCCTACCCTGTTATAACCTTATTAATTAAACTATGACCTGCCTTCCCCATCCGTGTTTCATTATTATGGCATCATGATATAGTTTCCATTTATATCTTGTTCCTTTCAATCCACTCTGAAAGAATACTTGCAATGTGAAAACTAAAGGTTGTTTTACGGCTAGATGTTCAGGTGAGAGACAGTTGAAGAGCAAACGGGAGAAAGAATTCAGCAGATTCATAATTAATAGATCTGCTCCATCCACGTCAGGCTGAAACTGGCTACAACGGAGGAGATAAGGAATGATTAAACCTCTCCCTGGTCTGTCTTTGAAATGTTTTGCGCATTTAAATAATTTAACACAAAGACTAAAGCTCTTTTTTCTTCTTCTTCTTCTTCTTCTTCTTCTTCTTCTTCTTCTTCTTCTTCTTCTTCTTCTTCTTCTTCTTCTTCTTCTTCTTCTTCTTCTTCTTCTTCTTCTTCTTCTTCTTCTCCTCCAGTTTCCTATATGTCGTCCTTCCGCGACGTGATGACAAAACCCCGCTCTGTAGCGCTGCGTTTTCATGAAGACGCGACATCGTCTCTCAGAAACGTCCGTCTTTAACTGGAGCTTTTGATAAAAATGCAGAACTTCATAAACGAGACTTTTTCCCTTTCCTCTGTTTTCTTCTCAAAACCTCTTGAACTTGCAGCCCCCCCCCAAAAAAAATGAATGAATGAAACGCTGCCTGAAGAGAGACAGATTGTTAAGGCGCTAAAAAGCCTGGCGGAGGCTCAATTTCACCCAGTTTCTGTGACAGGGACCAGCACCAACGTTGCTATATTAAAAGTTGACTGAGAAACAACAGTGAATCAAGAAAAGAATTTAAAAAAAGAATTAAAAAAAGAGAGAGAAAGGGATCTCGGAGCTCGTCGCTCACAACTCTGCATGTAACGCTGTCACCGCTATTTGAATTCATCTAGTATTTTCTTTCCCCTCATGTTTGTACAGTTTATATAGTTTTCTCGGACACATTTATCACACAATAACTGCTGCCATGTTAATGACCTTTTGGGGTTGAGAAGGGAGAAACATGCAAACTTCAAATGGTCTGAAAGGCAACGTCTCCTTCGTTAAATAACCATCGTACGTATACTTCATACACAATAACATTAGAGAGGTGACACGCGGGACGTGTCAATCTTCAAAAGCCGTATCAAGTTTTGTGCAAATACTGAGAGCTCAAAACAAACACAGCTGCTATCGAAGCCACGATAAACAAAGACACGCAATGCATTTCTTCTATACGACGGTCCCATTATGTATTTTTGCGATCTCAGTAATCCCATTCAAGTTGGCTGTGATCGAGGAGCACAGACATGCCTGACTTGAAAAAGTAATGATTTGTCCGTAACTCACAGACACACTGCGGGCCTATGTACAGCACGTCTACATGAAGCGCCTCGTGAGCCGGGCCACGCCCCTCTGAAACGGGCACCGGCGTCTCCTGCAGCTACCGCAGCCCTGCAGGGACCATCGAAATGACGAGGGAGGGTCTGAGTTAAAGGGTCAGGGGTCATATGGAGGCATGTGAGCCCAGAGAAATGGCAACCAATCCTGAGTTAGCGGGAGTCTGCTAGAATACGCACCACTGAAGGCACTTTTTAGACAACAGTGCTTCTGTTCTAAGTAATTCAAGTTCAAGAAAGAATAAACCAGGGCCCTCCGTGCAGGAAGGACTTTCATATCTGTGTTCTTCTTTCCGTCTCCCCTTTGTTCCCCTCAGACAAAGCGAGCGGCTCAACCTTAAAGCGTCTGCAGAGCGGCAGGCGAGGGGAAAGTGAAAACCCTCGGGGGATGGGGAACGGCTCGAGTGGTGACAAAAAAATAAAGCCACACGAACTGAAAAGGAAAAACAAAAAAACTGCGAATAAAAACGAAAGCCGACATCTAGCACAAAACCTTAAAATGAAGAAGAAAAAAAAAACAGCACAAGCACTTGAAAATACAAACTATGAGTTTCACATCTTCCGTTTCAGTCTTTAGCGCAGGGAGACGGTGGAGAAACGGACTCACGACACCGGCCCTCTGTGGTGGGTAACTTGATTGGTTGGTTGGTCAGTCAGGTGGTCAGTGTGGACAAGTCCTCGTTGACTTGTGTTCAATAAGGGTGTACGAGCCCCACTGTTACAGGGGACAGGGCATGGCAGGCCAGCTGACGGGACGAGGGCGTGTGTGTGTGTGTGTGTGCGCGTCTGTGTGTGTCTGTGTATATGTGTGTGTGTGTGTATGTGTGTGTGTGGCTGGTCAGATCTAATCATCCCCTCCTCCGTACATGTCGGCCAGCTTCTTGAAGCGGGGGCCCCAGTCGTTGAGGTAGTCATAGTCCTGGTCCCCCGAGCTGGACGAGTTGAGGGAGCTGACGGAGCCGGCGGTGGAGCCGCTGCCCTCGTAGTCGAACACCAGCAGGGAGTCGTACGGCGGCGCCGTGGGGTCGTTGTCCGCCGCTCGCAGACCCTAAACGGGACAAGGAGGAGGAAAGGCAGCGGTCAGCAGATCCAACGTTTCCCATGATGCAATGGAAAGCATCTATTCCTTCTAACTTTATAACTTTATTCCTATACGTTCGTCATATTACATATATTTTACATACAAACATACCGTACTTTTCGGGTTACAAGCCGCTACTACCTTCGGTCAGTGTCCCCGACAGCTCCCCGCTGTAGCCAGCTGGGGCTCCTGCTAGCGCTCCGTCACTTCCCCGCTAACTTCCGCTAGCTCCCTGAAAACCACCGAAGGTAGCGGGACCAGGCTCGACACCCGACTTGGGCAGAGGGGACGCGGGCGGTAGCAGCAGCAGCGGGCGGTAGCAGCAGAAGCGCTAGCTAGCAGCGCTACTAGCTTGCTACAGCGGGGACACTGATCAGCCGTAGGAGCGGCTTGTAACCCGAAAAGTACGGTACATACATTTGGTCTCAGTTTCTTCAGTGTCTTGCTCAAGGACACGTCGACTGAGAACTACTCTACCGTCCTTTCCTGGTAAATGCCTAATGTCTTTCTTTTTGTTATGAATGTCTACGAGTCCAAGCTGGAGAAAAACCGATGACGTCACTGTGACATCATCAGTGTAATTTCCTTCAGAGCCATAGCTGGGTGGGTAGTGTACTCTAGAACAATGCATACAATTTATAAGCTGATATTTGTATCTAACGTTTCAGTATTAGTGTAATAGTGTAAAAAGTACAATACTAGTTGATAGTGGAGGTATGAAGAAATACCCAACTAGCTCAGAGATGAGCTTTCTGCCACTAGTTCAGCCCTTTGTTCAGTCTCATGTCGGTTTGAAAAACAAATACCGTTAAATTATGACACATAAAAAACCTATTGGGAAAACATAATATGGTTGTATTGTACTCATACTCTGGGACAAAGCACAACTGCATTTCGTTTCATAAAGTTGAATCCAATAACAGCGGATCCTGCAATGTTTTGTCACCATACTTTCTAAAATGAATTATTCAACAAGCTTGAAGTGAATGTTGAATAAATGGTTCAAACACTACAGGCCTCATAAGGCCATGTTCCTATGGTAAAGCTCCATTATCTAATCAGGTCAGGATCCCTTTAGCAAGAGAGCGCAGACACAGAGACACAAACCAAACACACACAGGTCAATACAAACAGCATCAGAAACAATGGCACACGCCTCCAAAATGTATTATATAGTACATGTAGAGTGTACACACATATTAGTGTATAAAAACATACATAACGGGATGCATTGGCCAAGTCTGAATTTGATTCAGCAATGTGTGATCAAACCCTATTCTTTAATATCTGGTTACTGCTTCATTAAAGGCAGGGTTAATAGAGTACGCAAGATT